>CAUYSK010073726.1:0-38848 GCA_963575035.1 Avahi laniger | reverse complement strand
CATGGTCTTTCCATGTCCACTCCTGCCCTTCTATTTATTCCTCACACAGCAGCTACAGGGATCTTTTAAAAATCTGATCAGTGCTTGACCCGCTGAAATTTTTTCTGGCTTCTACTGCTCTTGGGACAGATTCTAAACACTCACTCCCGTTCCCTAAGCTTCCATCACACTGGCCTTCTCTCCGCACCTTCCTCCTTTGTGCATCAGGAAAAATGCTGGTCCTTCAGCCACGGTCCTCCTCCCCCTGTTTCTTCATGTCGTCAATTATAAGTCATCAAACAGGCGATAAGCATCCCACTTCCTTAGGTTGAGGAATCTATGATAATCACTCACAGCCCATTTGGAAATTCATTTTAATGAGTGGCGTGTGGTAACAATCCAATTTATATTTTTATTATGATCCAATTTATATTTTTATATGTCATATTTTCCCATATGGGAAGCCAATTTTTGGCACCATTTATTATTCGGCATTCCCTTTCACTGTGCAATAGTTTTCCCACATTGCTTAATTCCAGTATATACTTATGTCTGTATCGATGCTTTCTATTCTCTTTAATTGGTCTTTGGTGTCTATTTCTGTACCATGACCACACTGTGTTGATTACTACATAGCTTTATAATAAATCTTTGTATCTGGTAAGGAGAGTCCCCTCACTCCTTATTAATTTTTCTTCTTTAAAATTGTCTTTGAGATTCTTGGCCCCTTTCACTTCCATCAAAATTTTAGGATCAATTCATCAAGTTCTGTGAAGAACCCCTGTTGATTTTAATTGGAATTGCATTGAATTTTATAAACTCGAGGAGATTTTACATATTTCTGACTTTTCATCCAGTAAGCAAGCATATGTTTCTATTTTATGTAAATCTTCTTGTATGCTCTTCTATAAAATTTTATAATATTCTTCATAAATACATTAGGCATCTCTATTAGATTCCTAGGTCACTTACAGATTTTTGACACTATAAGTGGTATTTTTAAAAAATATCCTTTAAATCCTTGTTGATGTATAGGAATGAATTCATTTTTCATAAGGTAATCTAGTATTTAGCAACTTTGATAAAGTCTCTTATTAATTCCAGTTATTTGTCTTTAACTTTGCTTAGATTTTCTACGTAAATATTAATTTTGCTTCCAAATAATGACAACTTCATTTTTCTTTACCTATCTTTTTAACTTTTATCTACCTTTGTATATTATTGTGCTAACTATGACTTTCAGAACAATAACATTGAATAAAATTGATATGGTAGACTCCATTGCCAGGTCTCACACTATTAAATATGATATTTGCTCTAAGAGTTTATGATTTTTCTTTCTCAGACTAAAAAAATTGTTATAAGTTTCTATTATGAATTTTTATTGGATTTTACAAAATGCTTTCTCTGCATGCATAGAGATTATATGGCATAAAATGAGATGCAGATTTTCCCTCTTTTTCTGTTTACTGAACCAATTTGTATAAGAGGAGAATTATTTGTTCTTTGAAGAATTGTTAGAACTTGTCTGTAACATCATCTATACCTACAGTTGTTTTTTATTCCTAATTTATTTCTTGTACCTGCAGATTTTTTTTCCATGTGAATTCAGTAAGACGTTTTTTAAGATCACTATATATTATAGACAGTATCCTGCATTTCCACATATTATACAAATTTTTGAATTAACTTGATATACCAGCTTTATAGAATCAGAATTCTGGCATTATTTTTAAGAAAAAATATTTTGGTTACTATTGTGAATGAGGCCTCCATTTTATTATATATTCCAGCTAGTCAATATTGGTATATAAAAGGTACATTTGCATTCATTTCTAGTCACTTTGCTAAACTCTTTACAATGTGCCCAGTGTATTACCAGACTCAGTGGCCTGTAACTGCAAGATATTTTATTTCCTTTTGTATTCAAAATATAAGAATTGCTAGGCCCATTGCATGGACTATCAGAAATTTACACTTCTCCAGGTTTCCCAGTCAATTTTTGGAGTTCCCAAGGAATGTGTCAAAGTAAATGACTCTCCGCTGGTGTTCTTGTTCACTTGTTCCTGCCGCCCACCACACTCAGAACCACTGCTCCTGCAGAGACAAGTAAATCCCCTCTCACCACCTCATAATGCATTCACGTGCCTCTCCGTTTGTCTCCAAGCTTGGACACGATCCCCTCTCATAATTCCCAAGATAGAGCTCAGAACAGGGTCACGTATTTACCAAAACTTATTGGTGAGCATCTAAAGAAGATAATCAAGTAACTTATAATGAAAAGAAAATTAGACTGTCATCAGACTTTTCAAGAACAGTGGTCCATTCCAGAAGCTAATTAGGTAACATATTTAAGATACCCAAGGAAAAAGAATGTGAGCCAAAATTTTTAGAACCAGCCAAACTGACTTTCAAGATTAAAGGCTCTAAATAAGCTATTATCAATATCTTAGAATTCCAGGAATATTTTTCCTTTAATCTTTTCCTGAGGGATCTACTAGTGAACAAACTTCAAACACTCAAAGACACATCAACATGTGTACTAGTAATGAGCATTAAACACATAATTACTTGTAGAACTAAGTTGAAAAGAAAGTTTAAAAGGCAAGATTATAGTGTGCAATAGTTGTAGTCTCTGATAATGTAGTTACAGTATAAGTAAAAAATGGGGGAAGATGGGAAGAGAATATACAAAATTTCAAAAATTGTTTTCAGTAATTCTGTGGTGAGGTAATATTGATATTAGTATTGTGAGACCCCCATTGGGTACGTACTGTGGGATAAAATAAATGAGTAATTGTGGCCTGTTGTAATTCTGTCATCTACTGTCTTCCTGAGAACCAGGACTCTTAGTATAAAAGAAAAAAGATACAGATCAAGTTAGAAGAGGTTAAGTAAAACATCAGTTATTCCTTAAGTAGAATTAGATGAGTTTGCCATTCAATGTACATTTGTGAATATAAGTGTATGTACATATTCGTGTGTATTCAAGAAGTCCTCATTTCAAGATCACGGTCTGAGTACTAGGGATATCTATGGATTGGTCCCAGATCTGTCCACTAAAAATTTCTGAAAACAAGGACCCATCCCAGTAACATGAGCTAGCACCCAGAATATGATTTGCAATGAGGGCTTCTTGATGACATGACTAATTTCAGGAGAGTGGCAGGAAATACACAGGATGATCCTGGAACATGTTTTCATACCATAAGGGTCATGTCAAAAGGAACCAATTTCAAGAGACTTCCTGTGACCAAAAATGGGGCAATTTGAGTTTTAATAAGGATATTAACTGCAATTGATTGTTACATATCCAATACATTTAAATCCACTAGTTTATAGTGATTCTTAAAAAATAATTAGTCATATTTGGAGAAAGACTGGGGAAACCAACTCATCATCCTGAAAACTAACAATGGGAAAAGAATCTAGCACTCATCCTGTTTGTCCCACAGGAATTTTATCTCAGTAACTAAATGTAGATGAGGGGAAGTAACTCTTCATAGAAAGATTTCAGTGAATAAATGAAGAAGAAATGAAATCCTCACTTTGCAGCCCCTATTTAATTCACAGATCTAAGCCTAGAGCAGCAGTAGCTGTTAACGTCACAAAAAGAGAGACACCCAGACAGTCTGTACCTCCTGACGAAAGAACACAATATTACCTATAGTCTTACCAAAATACACAAACAAACAAGCAAACCTGAATCTGATCCAACTACCAATTTACGGTAACACAGAGGGCCTAAGAACACCCTAAACTCCAACATGATGATCTAATCAGAAAAATACAGACCATGAGAATCTCTACAGGACAAACAACTCTTCAACAAATACTTTACCAGGGGTAAAAGGAGTATGGGGCAAAAATTTAGGCTAAAAGAAAAATTTAAAAACAGACTAAATTAAACTATAGTGTTTATGGATGCACAATTGGGTGGTAGAACTGTTTTTTTAAAAAGGGACTAGATTGCAATAAAAAATCAAGACAGTGGTTTATCTGAGGGAAGAGGGACCCAGCATGTGGAGTGGCTTATTGGAGAGTTAGCGAAGTTCTATTTCTTGATCTGGTGATGGTTACACGAGTATCTGCTTTATAATAATTTATTAAAGTATAATTTTGTATCAAGAAGTTTTCTGTATCTGTTTCATTTTTCAATGAAAAATGTTTTTTAAAAAATCAGTACCACCATCCAAAACATGACTAAGTGCTACTAAAACTAATTACTTTGGGGAATCACAAGCCAAAATATGATGTTAGCATTTATGTCTAGCTCATGCTGGGTTTTGGGAAAAAAATACTTAGTTCAAACCCCAGAAAACCAGATCCCTAAGCCTCTTAAACCTCCATCCTGCCTGCCCTTTCACATAAGTGAGAGAGAGGAGTCTACCCCTTCCCAGGAATAAAGCCCGTTCATTTGTCCCTGCCCCGGAATGAATGACAGTGGGAACATCCATTTCCTTTAATAAAAACTCCCACCTGTATTCACAGAATGTAATCTGACCCTGGGCCTCAGAAAAGGAGACGTAGTGGCTGTTAGTGTATTTCCCAAATTATGGGCTACTTAATATAAATAATAACACATGAGGGATACCATCATTCGAGTCCAATTATATATTTAAGGAAAAATAATTTCTTTAGCTGTTCAACAGCATAGGTTAAAACCGATCTTCATTCATGTCATGAGCAAGGCATTACTTTTAATTCTAAAATGCATATTAAGATGAATGGTGTACTGTTTTCTCCTTTAAAAATAGCTTCCCAGTTGGGATTTTTTTTTCTCAAACACTAAATTGGGATTTTCTGAAAACAAAGAGAATCTCAACTTTTAGAAATGGAAAACTCCAACCATCGTCAGAAGACAGTTCTCCCCTAGTGCTGCAAATCAGATCAAATCCTAACTTTTCTCTTCATTGGGCAGTTGTTATAATTAATCCCAGTCATTGATCAAAAAAAAAAAAATCCCCCATTTTTTAGCCCTTGGCTCTGTCTATAATCTTATAACCTCTAATGCTTTCAAAATAATAATGACACTTATTAAGCCATCCTATAGGAAGAATTAGTCTCTTTTATTTGTTCTCACCTTTTATTAGTGTGTGTGACAGAGACCACAGGCTGGCTGGCCACAACCTCCATTCTTTCCTCCTTCCTGGACCATGGCTGGAGTAGATGTCCCTATTTCTCTTGCAGTGTTCCACATGACTAAATTCTCATCAGTGGAATTTGAACAGAAATGAAATGTACCACTTCTGGGCCTAGCTCATTAAAACTGCCCAATCACATTCCTCCATGCTCTTTCCTCTTTGTGACCAACTGGGACGAGAACCACAAGGAAATCTTGGCAGCCACACGTTGAAAATGGCAGACTCTCTGTTATACCTGAGTCTCTGAAAAACGGTAACACTGCTGCTGCTGGCCTAAACCCCCTCCTTGAGAGAGGAATGCATTTTTATTTAAGCCACTGCAAGTTATGGGTCTCTGTCTTTACCATTTTCCCTAATCAATGTGGAAATCAGCACCTAAAAGTAAGCACCATAACAAACACCTGCAATAGATGGCGTTGGCTTGGCATTCAGACTAAAGGCGGGAAGAAAATGTATATCAAAGGCTTAAAAGCTAGAGCCCCATGTTATCCATCAAGAAAAAAACACTTTAAAGAGCTATCATCTATGATAACTTAGAAGGCAGACCAAGAACCTATTGAATCTGTGCCTCTGGCTAGCGAAAGAAGTCAGAGAGAGTAAGAATATTAGTGTGTGTTGGCTCCTGTTTGTTGTTTTTAGCTAAGTACTGCAAGAAAGAGATGAACTCAGGCAAGAATTGAATGGTTAACCCGCTGAAGTGGAACTGGAAAAAAAAATTGAAGGCTTCTTGGGGCTGGAAAAAACTAATGGTTTCTATACCTCAAATATTAGAAGATAAGATTTGTAGGTCAGAAAAAGGAGAGACCCAGACCAGTGGGAAAGATAGTACCAATGGTGTTGCTTTGCCACCCAAGCCTGTTTCAGACATCAATACAGATTCCTTAATGGTAAAGTAGATGGGGTGATCAAGGAAGATAAACTTTACAAGAGGTCTCGAAAAGAATTTTGGGTTTATTTACTAGCACATGAAACTGACTGGAAACAAGTAGGTCAGATGCCTATCAAGTTTTTGAGAAAACCGTAAAGCCCTGGAAACCACAAGCTTGAATCTGTAAAATTACCTTCATGCAATAGCAGAAAGTAGGCTCTAAAAATGTACAACCCCTAATAACAGCTTCCCCAATATTCACCTCATATGTAGCCATGAGGATAACAGACAAGAATGTTCTCTAGGCAGGTGGAGTCAAGGGCCACAGAGGAAAATGGGCAATGAAGTTCCTTCTTGCAGAGGACAGATCCAGGGTCTATCAAGACATTTTCTTTTAGGGCTTGGGGTCTTCACAATACCTACTCAACAGAATCCTATCGCTGCTCTGAACCAGGGACTTCTTTGGGCATTTTTACTGTGGTTAGTCTGTCCACATTTGCACATTGGATGGGAAGATGGAGCACAGACAACTTTTCTTTTAGTTTAAAGGATGCCGGGCCTTGAGGAACCATATTTGCACTTTCAGAAGGGGCCTAAGCACCCCCTGGAGAGCCTAGACTTTGATAAAGAAGCAATAACTAGACACAATTTGGAGTTTCTCCCCTGAGGAATATGTGAGTATGCTTTAAGGAAGGGATGATGGTGGCCAAGTGGGCTAACTGTGACAGCAATTGCCAGCTATCTACGAAAAATCCATTGTCCCCTTTTTTCTAGGCACCCAGCTACACCTCCCCTCCAGTGAAGTGACTAAGTTTTCTTCGGTGAAATATGATTGCAGACATAGATGCCATTTCTATGCTTGGCCCATAAAAGCCTCTCACACGTGTTCCAATATGTCCTTTCTGCCTACTGGCTGATTGATGTAGCAAAGCTTTGGATGACCTCTAGTTGCCACATACTGAGGATGAAAAAAGCCATTATCTACCTGGGTCCCTAAATGACTGTGGAGGACAGTTGCCATCAGCTCTATCCTATTATAATGACTTTTTGTTTTTTTTTAAGTCATTGAAATTTGGGTTTTATTTTAACTGCAGCTTAGCATATTCTAATACATTATGGTAAAAAGTAGCAATTTCTATTTTTGCAGAATTTGCTAACTTTTCCAAGAAAGGATACAGTTGATCCATTGAATCCAAGACCTTTATACTGTCTCTCACCATCATCCCTTCTGGCCAGATTAGATTGCATGGTCCCTTCTTATGACTACCTTGAATAAATATGCTCTTAATCTCTCCCTCCCCTCCTCTCTTCTCCTTCCTCTCTTCCCCCACCCTCCTGTTGTACTCTCCTGGCAAAACCCCAGCTCTGGTTTCATCCAACTCTACCCACTCCCACACTCGCAGCTTCCTGTGGCTAGTTGCACTTTAAATTCTCAACTGCGGATGCAAAATAAGACCATAGTTCTGCCCAGCAATCTCACTATGTTTCCATAGTTCATTCACTAATCCAGTCTCTTACACAGCAATTTCATACTTTCTCTTCTCTCCACAAATCTCCAGTTCCTCCCCCTTCTTCCTCATTCCCAGCTGATGAGTTTGAATTCTACTTCAATAAGAAAATAGAAGCAATCAAGGGAAAATTTCCATTGGTTCTCACCACCTCCTCTGCTGCCTACCTGCATCTGTTCCTGTGTAATTCGCCTTCCCTCCTGGGTGAGCTGTCTGTGCTCCTTTCTGAAGCCAAAACCTCCATATGTGCACTGGGCACCATTTCCTCTCATCTACTTAAGGATCTTACTCCGGCAATTCTCTCCTCTCTCTCCTGCATCATCAAAATTCCCTTCTAGGCTGGATCTTTCCCATCAACACACAGAACATCTTGCAATATATCCCATCTTAAAAACAAAAAACAAAAAGACTTGACTCCATGTTATCCTCCAACTATCCCATTTCTTTGCTAACTTTTATAGATATATTATTGAAAATAAGTGTCTATGTTCACTCTCTTTTTTCTCCAGGCAGGCTTTCCTCCTCACCATTTCACCGAAACAGCTTGCAACAAGATCACCAATGATCGTCATGTTACCAAATCCAACAGTCAATTATTAGTCCTCATCTTACCCTGTCTGCAGCATTTGATACACTATATTACTCACTTCTTGAAACACTTTATTTTCTTTTTTCTTGGTTCTTTGCCTTCCTTTGCCTTTGTTCTTTCTCATCTCCTCAGCCCTTAAATCTTGGAATGCCCCAAGCTCAGTCCCTTATGTTGATTCTTTCCTATCTACACACATTCTCTAGGTGATATTGTCAAATTTCATAGTTTTTAATACCAAGTCTATGCAGAGGGATCCAAAATTTCTATTTCTAACCCAGATGTCTCCCTTTAATTCTGGGCTTACATATCCAACTGCCTTCTTGACATCTCTACTTGGGTGTCTAATTGTGATTTTGAAATTAACATTCCCCAAAATCAAACTCCTGATTATTTTCACCCTCAAGCCTGCTCAATAAAAGTAGCTCCATTTTTCAGTTATTTAAGCCAAGACGTTCATCACTCTTGACTATTCTGTTTTCCTGACATGCTACAACCAGTGCGGCAGCACATCCTCTTGCCTCTGCCTCAAGCTATATCTGGAATCTGACCCCTTCTCATGACCCTCATTGCCATAATCTCTCACCTGGACTACTGCACTAGTATCCTGTGGCCAGCATTGCTCTGTCCCTCCCAATATCCTTATCTCCTCCTTCTATGGTAATGGATAGAAGCAATAACTAATAAAACTTGTATCTGGGTGCCTGGTCTTCCAGAGTGTAGATTATACTTCCTAACATTTCTTGCTCCTGGCGTAGCCAAGAGGATATGAGCAGAAATGACTACAGAGCTTCTGGAAACCTTCCCTAAGAGAGAGCTCAAAGGTACCCTTTGCTGCTGCCTCTTTATCTTTCCTCCAACCTGCCTTCTGTACGGGGATGACTCCCTAGATCACAGAGATGCACCTTCTGTTTACTCTTTTCTATTGCACTCATATTCTGGAGCAGTCCTTAGAGCAGTGAGTTGGAGGGCTTTGGGTCCCTGAGGAATTGCTGAAACAGAGCTGCCATCTACCTCTGGATTCCCACCTTTGGATTCCCACCTCTGGACTTGAGTGGGAGAGAAACCAAATTCTACTTAAATTCACTGTCACTTGGTTTTTACCGTCACCACTGAAATTCATTCAAACCAATGTGCCTTCTAACTGGTCTCTGCGCTTCTGCTCTTGCTCCTTTATAAATTGTTGGCCCCACAGCATCAGCCAGAGTAGCCCCCTTAAGGCCCAGGTTGGCTGATGCTACTCTTGGGCTCAAAGCCCGCTGGAAGCCTCCTCTTGCTATGTACACTTTGCTGTCACAAAAGCCCTCACTGGACATGTTTGTTCTTCCATGCTCTGTCCCATGTTCCTTCTCTGCTCTCAGCTCTGCCCACTCTCGACCCCATTCCTTCCATTTCAGATGCAATGGCCCACACACTGTCTTACAGGCACATTCCTCCTGCAGGGCTATACCCTTCCCTCATTTTCCTAGCCAGTTGCTGCTGGCTAGAAATTGAATGTCACAGGCACTCCACAGTTTACAGTTCCCTGACTCCCTATTGTCATATACCCCCCTGCTTTACTGATTCATAACATTTGTCTGGTTCCTGAAGGCATGTGATTAGCAAATAATGGCACACGGTATTTTTGTCCCCACAAATTTATAGGAGAAAAACTCAAAAGACTAAGAGGTATTCTGAGACCTCAAAGAATGACTGGCTTTTTAATGTGGAATTCCAGGCATCAGGAGACAGTCACTCCACATAATAACTTTATATACTTACTGGTCTAAAGGTGAAACTCCATCTACCAGATTACTTTGCAAAGCCATATGGCTCATTCCTGGAGAGTTGTTTGATTTGGTTCACAATCCAACTCTATTTTCATTTGAAATGTCAATACAGGTCAACCAGGCTTTGAACATGTGCAGCGATTATTGCAAACAGATTAATGTTTCCTAGGAAGGGATCTAGCCTGGTACCAAGGAACTACTATTTTAAACAACTAAAAGAACAATTACATTATTTAGTTGGCAAATGCTATATTTAGGGGTTACTAAAGACATAAATTCGAACAGTTGCCAGTTCAAGTGAAGTTCAAATTCTTCAAAGTGAATAGCTCATAACAGGTTTAAATAGAGCTCAGCAGTGCCCTGTTACATATTTATGTTGAGTTTTTATTAAAGAAAAGTATTGCTATTTCCATGTTCATTTTACCTTGTCTTTATAAATTCTTTCAAAACCAAATTCTTGGAAAATGGTAATAAAAACTGTTTTGAATGGAGCTCATGGGCTTTTCTTTTTAGCAGTTTGTCCAGTATTAAGAATGAAATAATCTCATTCATTCATTATTCATTCTGCAAAATCATGCAACAAATATTTATCTAGCAATGCTAGTCACTGTTCTAGCCACTAAATTCACAGCAATAAACATAAGAGCAAGGTCAATGCTCTTATGGAGATTACAGTCTGATGGGAGGACAAGACGATACACAAGTAAATGTATAATATGTATGAACTATGAAGAAAAGTGTTAGCAAAGCAGACAGGAATGGAGTGTTAGCCATACTTTCATTACCAGCATCTGGGGCTTGGAAAGGGGCTTAAGGGGATGAATGAATTAATGACTTAATATGATAAACTCTACCCGCAGAATTGCTGATCAGACAGGACATTTGCTCCATAGCCATAAAATGGGGTGGTGTACAGCATGCATGTTTTTAGCTCCATCTTCCACAAACTGTGGCTTTTTTTACTTCAGCATATTACTGGAGTACAAATGTTTAGGTTACATATATTGCCTTTGCCCCACCCAAGTCAGAGCTTCAAGTGTGTCCATCCCCCAGACAGTGTGCACCACAACCATTAGGTGTGTGTACCCATTCCCTTCTCCCCCCCTCCCACCTGCCCAACACCTGACGAATGTTACTACTATATGTGCACTTAAGTGTTGATTAGTTAATACCAATTTGTTGGTGAGTACATGTGGTGCTTGTTTTTCCATTCATGTAATACTTCACTTAGTAGAATGGGCTTCAGCTCTATCCAGGATGATACAAGAGGTGCTAGATCACCATTGTTTTTGTGGCTAAGTAGAACTCCATGGTATATGTAGATCACATTTTATTAATCCACTTATGTATTGATGGGCACTTGGATTGTTTCCACATCTTTGCAATTATGAATTGTGCTGCTATAAACATTCAAGTGCAGATGTCTTTTTTATAGAATGTCTTTTTTTCATTTGGGTATATGCCCAGTAATGGGATTGCTGGATCAAATGGTAGTTCTACTTGTACCTCCACAGAGGTTGTACCAGCTTGCAGTCCCATCAGCAGTGTATGAGTGTTCCTATCTCTCTCCATCCATGCCAGCATTTATTGTTTAGGGACTTTTTTATAAAGGCCAGTCTCACTGGAGATAAGTGATATCACATTGTGGTTTTGATTTGCATTTCCCTGATGATTAGAGATGTTGAGCATTTTTTCATATATTTCTTGGCCATTAGTCTATCTTCTTTTGAAAAGTTTCTGTTCATCTCCTTTGCCCACTTTTTGATAGGGTTGCTTGATTTTTTCTTGCTGATTTTCCTGAGTTCTATATAGATTCTAGTTATCAGCCCTTCGTCCTATGTGTAGCATGCGAATATTTTCTCCCATTCTGTAAGTTGTCTGTTTGCTCTTGTGATAGTTTCTTTGGCTGTGCAGAAGCTTTTTAATTTTATCAGATCCCATTTATTTATTTTTGTTGTTGCTGTGATTGCCTTTAGGGTCTTCTTCATAAATTCTTTGCCTAGGCCAAGATCTGTAAGAGTTTTTCCAACATTTTCTTGTGTAATTCTTATAGTTTCATGCCTTAGGCTTAAGTCTATTATCCACCATGAGTTGATTTTTGTGAGAGGTGAGAGGTGCAGATCCTGTTTCAGTCTTCTACATGTGGCTATCCAATTTTCCCAGCACAATTTATTGAATAAAGATTCTTTTCCTCAGTGTATGTTTTTGTCTGCTTTGTCAAAGATTAAATGGTTATCTGAGGATGATTTTATATCTGCATTCTCAGTTCTGTTCCATTGGTCTATGTCTCTGTTCTTGTGCCAGTACTGTGCTGTTTTAATTACTATAGCCTGACAGTATAGCTTGAACAAATTGGGAGGTATCAATTTATCAAACTGTGGCTTTCTTGTGCATTGGTTGCAGGTGGTTCCCAAAAGGAAAAGCTCTGGGAGACAAAAGTCCTTGTTTTAACCTCTGCCCTCCTCACACACTGAGAGCTACAGAGAAACTTCACCTCCTCTGAAACACTGGGATTCTTGTAAAATTGGTAAAAATTGGGAAATCCCCCAGTTTGTTGCTCTGCATTATCTAAAGCAAATTAGATCTATATTTGGAACCAAGGCTATCTGTTGAGAAATGAGTCTGCAAGTTTAAATGTTTTCTGATAAAGTTTCTTTGGTCCTTAGTTTCCTTGAAGGAGAAGTAGTCATTGCCCAGGGTCCCCTTTTGTTTCCCCTCCCCCCTTTTACTTTATCTGTCTAGTCATTTATGGAAGTTTCTAATTGTCTCATAGAACAAAGTCAGCACTTCTTATTTCCAGATACTACACTACATTGGCAGAGTTTATCTGGGTGTCCTCTCTCTCAACAGTTCCAGGAAGGTGGTATCTTCTTTACCTGTAGACCTTGATAACCCTGAACAGATACTGAAACAGACATACCCAAAGGCTGAACCCAATATCTCTATGACAATCATGAAAACCAATATTGCCTTTAGCCTTGTCAGGAGCCTCTGATAAGACCTTTCCACACAACAGTCCCCATGATATCAGAGGACATAGATGCCAGCCCCAGGTCAGCCCAGGAAGTGTGACAGAGACAGGGTGAGAGCCGGGGGCTGAAACAAAAAAGTGGGTGACCTAGTTCATGTCGAATGAATCTAACAGGCAGAAATAGATTGTGAAAGTAGCAAAATTGCTCATGGCTGTATCACATCTTCCCTGGGCCCTGGGCACTTTGCCTTCCTTTGTGGCCCCTTCTTCCACCAAATAACATTAAAAATAATATTTTATTATTATGTTGGTGTAAAGATGAATATAATCATGACTGGATTCATTATTATAAATTTATTATCATTATAGTCAATTTTTGTGCTTAGTTTTAAAAAAATGAAAATCAAAACAGTTTTGCAGGCCCTATGCACTGCAAGTTCTGTGCCTAATGGAGAAGTCAGCTCTAGAGTTGGTGCTGTTGCACTTTTGCTCCTCTTTGGGACATTGTTTTTTCCATACAAATATCTCGGGCATCACCTGTCCTGCCCACTGCTAACCAATAGAAACATTTGGCCAGCAACAGCACTGGGAGAGATGTGATAACCAATCTCCCCACTTTCTCATCACCCATGGGAACTCGCTTCTGCCACCACTTCTCCACCAAGACTGCTCCACAAGGTCCTAAGGGACCTCTTGATTGCTAAGCTCATGGACGATGTTCAATCCTCATGCTTTAGATCTTTCTGTCACATTTGACATCATTCTTCATTTAACTAGTTTTTATTGAATGCCCACAATGTTTCAGGCTGTGTACCAGATTTTGGAAGCATAATTATGAAGTAAATAAGCAATATTCCAGCCTTCACAGGGCTTTTGGCCTAGTAGGGGACACAGGTAAATAAACAGCAAGTACAATACATTTGGGGATACTATAGAAGCAGTTTGGTCCCTAACTTGAACTTGAGAAGTCAAGAAATGCCTCCTGAGGCAGATTACACTTAACCTGAAAGACCTGAAATATGAAGGGAAATGAGCCTAGTAAGGGGAGAGAGGAGAGTTTTAGGAGGAAAAGGCTACATACACACAGCCCCGGTGATAAGAGGAACAGATGCACACTTAGTAATAGAAAGTAACTCCACAAGGCTGATGCCTAGAGAGAGTGTGTGTGAGAGGTGAGTTTGTGCTGGGCCGTGTCACAAGTCTATTGATATTTTATGAAGATGACTCTGGTGTCAGTGTGGAGGATAAAGTGGGCTGAGGGTGATTCTGAGGTAGGAGAGAGCCACTGGGAAGCTGCGGAAGGGAGGCAGTGGCTGGGATCTGGGCAGGACATAGAGTTCTGAACCAGGAATGCCACAGAGGGGATGGAGAGACATGGACAGATTGGAAAGATCCCCTCAGTGGGATTTGGCAATACAGTGGGTTTGGGGGTGCAGGGGAAGAAGGAGCCAAGGATGACATTGGTATCTGGGGTCTTAGTGGCAAAAGACAGAACCTCTTTTGCTGGTTAAGCAGAAAGGAGTTTGTCTGAGATGTTAGGAGGAGGAAACACAATTTTGGGGAGGGGCAGGAAACCCAGTGTGGAAGGCTCACAACCAGTAATAAATAAGGCAAGAGCAAGCCCACATACCACAGGACTATCAGGGAAGAATCGCTGCTTCTTGTTGCTTGGCTTCTATGAGACTAGGAGCTGGACACCAAAGCTTTACTACAGTCACCCCAGAAGAATTGGATGCTTCCATATTTGCCATGGCCACAGAAGGCTACTTCTCCTCACCCAACAGTTGGCCATGTTGCACACTTCTACCTCCTATTCCTACAACGGTGCAAATGCTTAACAAAACCTGAACCCCATGTTGACACAACTGCAGAGGAGCTTAGAAAATGTGGCTCCCAGATTTCTGGGAAGGTAAACTACAGAGGAGTTGGGATGGGTGCTCAGTGAGTCCCTTATAGTATCAGCCACAGTTGGTATCTCTGCACCACCCTCTCACTTGAACAATAAAAGGGAGGTGTTAGAACTCTTTTAGAGATGAGGCTCAGAGGATAAATAACTCAACCCAAGTCAGTGGTAGGCATTATGGTCTGAATGTTTGTGTCCCCCTCCCCGAAATTCATATGTTGAAACTGAATCCCCAGTGCAATATTAAGAGGTGGGAGATTTGGGATGTGATTAGGTCATGAGAGTGGCACCCTAATAAATGGGACTAGTGTGCCCTTGTGAAAGAGCTTGTTTGCCCTTTCTGCCATGTGAAAATACAGTGAGAAGGCGCCATCAGTGAAGCAGAAAGCAAGCCCTCCCCAGACACCAAATCTGCTGTCACCTTTATCTTGGACTTCCCAGCCTCCAAAACTGTGAGCAATAAATTTCTATTGTTTATAGATCACCCAGTCTATGGTATTTTGTTGTAGCAGCACAAAGAGAGTGGAGCAGAGATTTGAAGCTGGGCCTCGCTGACTCCACAGCCAGGCTCTTTCTGCTCTTTCATGCTGTCTTTTGAGGAAGGGACAGGTCTTCTAGGTCTGTCCTGACCTGGAAAGACTGCCTCACTCATCCCAGACTGCAGACTGCTTCTGCTGAGCTTCCCTAATGCCCTGGGCAGATATCTCTATTAGCCCATACTATACTGCATTCTCATTGTTAGTTAGATGTATGTTTCTGCTACTTGGTCATGACATTTTTGAGTTATTTCTAATATGTTTGTATTCCCAAATAGTTAATATTTTAATGAGGATTAAATGAATATGCAAAGCTCCTTTAGTACGGTGTCTGCTACATAAAAAGTGTTATTGTTACTGCTGGATCAGAACCCAGACCTGGCTGGCTACAGTGAGCTTGCTCTTTTCATGAGACCACATTCTTTTCTTGTCACTGTTCATACGTCTCTAGATGGGACTGTATATCTGTGCTATTTACATTTTTCAGGGTAACGAAACATCCTTCACAGGAACTAAAAAGATGACTACCACTCAGCCCAAACAAGCAAAGTTCACAGGAAATATAACCCTGTGACAATAATTTTAAGGAACAAGAAGACATGAGTCACAATTCAAAATAGCAAGAAGGCTTATGCCAAAACATTCTCTCTGTGATTTAAATAGATGCAGGGACTTTGTTGCAGCCATAGTGGATATAGGAAGGAGAACATCTGCTCCAAGTTGGAATGTCTGTAGAAAAATGGACATCCTAGACACATCGAAATGATTATCTTTAATAAGTCCTAAAAGACAGAGATGTATATCTCTATTTAATAAATTCTTATATTCTACCCTTAGAAAATTTATACTTAATCAATAATTTATGCTAATGTGGAATCATTCTTAGAAAATTAAAATTAGATCTTGCAAAACAATTCACTGGAGTCTCCCAAATTAACCATACACATTATTCCAAAACATTCTTACTATCCACAATTACAGCAGGAAAATCATTTTACCAGCTTTTTGGGGTATAAGAAACTGAATTTGATAGTCTTCCTTCCCCAATATTATTTGCAATCATAATAACTAATATTTTTCAAGAGCTTGCTGTTTGCCAGGAACTGACATAAGAACTTGTTATATTATTACATAAAAGTACATTTTTGTTCTCATTTTATGGAAAAAAAGAACTATGGATTAGAGAGGTGAAAATGTTGCCCAGCATCATTCAACTAGCATGATGAGGAAGCAAGGCTCGAAATATGATTAATTAATCCTACAGCTTGAAAGAATTGTTCATTCAGCCAGTGTTCTTTCTAGGTGGACCCAAATGTCCAAATTCCAAAGTGGCTGGAAATTTTGTTAGGGTGGACAAAAGTGACCCAAAGTGTTATTGGATTCTGGACACAAAAATTAAAAGCCCTTCTAACAGTGACATCTTAGTAAACTACCTCTAGAATCGGCTTTTCTAGGGAACATACAAAGAGCTCACTCTTCGGCACTATGATTTGCATATAAGTTTCCTCCCTATCGGACTGTGACAGCCACCACAAAGACTCATAAACAACAGGCTCAAGTGTATGTCTTTCCAAAAACAGAGTCAGGATTCCCTCCCACACTATGAAATTACAGACATCCTGCACCACCCAGGCCCCTGAGTCAACCTGATGATCAAAGGGAACTCTGAATTTGGTGGGAACCAAGAAATAAACTCAATCAAACACCACAGTTTCCTTAGTCTGTCTGTTACATACAAATAAATACTAAGAGCTATTTCCAGGTCAATTGTTGAAAACCCAAATGAAAACTCGAAGAAGCGGAGGCATGAGGTACATAAGGGATGTGTCATCCTAATAATGATGCTCGATTCAACCTGATTTATGAAGAGTGAGTGCATTTCTCACTTGTCAGTTTACCTTTCCTGGGTCTGCTTCCCATCCTTAGTCACCACACTGGGAGTCCTGGGTCTTTCCAAAAGAGGATTTCTCATGATTTTCTGGAGTCATCAGGCAGATGAATAAACACCCCCTGAAGCAAAGCTTGCCCACCCCACAGCAGCCACTTATTGCAGAGGACAAGTCCCATAAAAAACAGCACCCAGTGAAGCAGAGGTGTCTGTTTATTTTAAAAACAACAAAAGCTATTAGAGCTCTGTGGTCTTTGAGGGATATTTGTTCTCAAGAAAGCATCAGATCGCCACCTACAGCAAGCGATGGGATGGTGTATTCTGCCCAGCCGAAGAGCCAATTTGTCTGCCCCTCCTAACTGTGTTAAACATCATGGCATGCCAACACTGACGGTTCTAGGCCCAGTTGTGGGGAAGTGACCAGTGGCAAAGTTCTGCATCACCAGTAATCGTCAAAATGTACCTACAGGGTGATCAGATTTTCTTCCCATTCAGCAAGGAGAGAAACTAAGAGACTCTCAAGTTACTCAACATAGTTCACCCCACAAGGCAGAAGTTGGAATCCAGCAAAGGATTTCTAACACAGAATCTGTTCTGCTAATCAACAGATTCATACATGTCAATGGCTGATCCTCCAAATTATTCAACTATGACCCAAACATAATACCACACATTTCCATAGATACTTCTCTGACTATTTTCAGGAAGGGCTGGGATGACCCTTGTCTGAGGCTTGCTGGTGGTCCAGGATCTTAAGAATTCATTTCTCTTCAAACAGTACCCCAGAACCAGTCCACTTTGCAGTCCTATTAAATGCACCATTATCCTATAGTTAAGAAGACATGGACCAAGAAGCATTCTAGCCACCTCTTTCTCTAGAGCCAGCAGGTTTGCCCGAATCTTCTACTGCAATCTAGATTTACACCCCTTACCTTTAGGAGAAAACCATCATGAATAATATAAGATTTTCAGGGTGGCTGTTGATCTGTCCCTGGCCATTAGGAATACTAATAAAGATATTGCTCCATAATGCCAGTTGCAAGAGTTAGAGGGATTCGGATGGACCCCTCGAACCTATAAGAAGGTGGAATTCCAGGGAGTGTTTTGTTCCCCCCACTACTTATTCCTTTTTAAATTATTGATTAATAACTTGATCCCATTCATAGATTTACCACCTCCCAACAAACAACAAAGGGACAAAAAGCATTCTTTCATATACGTATGATATGGTTTTTGAGAACTATGCATCTTAAACAGGAAAGACTTGAACAGATGATCTCATGAAATAGTATTTACCAGAAATAGGGCTGCTGATCAACCAGCCAGTATTTGAGTTACATTCCTTGGTCGAATGCTTCCTCTAAGTGCTCTCCTGGTATCTTGCTAACTCATCAAAAACACCTGGGCTATGTCAGCTTTATTCTGACACAAAATATCTCCTTTGAGTTTCAATTTAGTGTGAAGTCCTTGGCCATAAGAAGAATTTTTCTGCAATTTGTTAAAAAAAACAGTAAAACTGCGTTGACAACATTTTCAATGTCCTTCATTTAAAAATGAATTTTGTAAATTCCTCTTAGGATTTAGGGACAAGAAAACACTTAATACCCACAAATGAGTTTATAATGAAACCAAAGTATGTCTCTTATTTTTCAGAAATGTGAGAATCAAATGAAATCAGAAAGCATTTTCTTCTTCTTAAAATAATTATTTGTCTGTTCTCCTGAATAATTTCTGATTTCCTCTTTATTTTTGTTTAATTGCCTTGTGTATATTTTATATATAAGACATATGTATCTATGGCATGTGTATTTTTATTATGTCTTTCTAAGTCCTTCTATAAATGATAAGTAAATACATATTTAGATAGCACATGTAGAAGATAGCTCACCATAAAAACCCCAGAGATGGAAGAAGCAGACTATTCCTCCAGGTCTCTTGAGCTAAGATCAGGTAAACGTGAGAGGGAGGTGAAGATGTTCTGAATTCCAGATTTATGATGTGTCTTGAATGTCTCCCCCATGTCTCTCTGATTATCTATTGCTGTGTTTGGGCAGATCGTGCCCAAACAATGATTTAAAAACAATAACCAATCATTTATTTTACTCCTGAATCTGGGAGTTGAGCAGGATCAACTAGCCAGTAATTCTCAACTAGGAAGGACTACTTTTTCCTCAAGGGACATTTGGATATGTCTGGAGACAATACCTGGCAGTAATGAGGTGGCACCATCAGGTAGGTGGAAACCAGCTAAAACACAATATTTAAATAAATTCAGACTCTTTAACGTAATACCCAAAATATCCAGGTTTTAATTGAAAAATCACTTATGCCAAGAACTAGGAAGATCTCAAATTAAATGAGAAAAGACAATCAACAGAAGCCAACTACAAGATGAAACAGATGTTGGAATTATCTGATAAGGTTACAAATCAGCCATCACAAAAATTCTTCAACAAGCAATTATGAAAACACTTAAGACAAATGAAAAAACAGGAAGTCTCAATAATGAATAGAAGATATAAAGAAGAACAAAATGTCGGGCCAGGCACGGTGGCTCATACTTGTAAATCTCAGAGCTTTGGAAAGCCGAGGTGGGAGAATCACTTGAGGCCAGGGGTTCAAGACAAGCCTGGGCAATACAGCAAGACCCTATCTCTAAAAATAAATTTTTTTTTAATTTGCCAGGCATGGCATGTTGTCCCAGCTACTTGGGAGGCTAAAGCAGGAGGATCACTGGAGCTCAGGAATTCAAGGCTGCAGTGAGCTATGATCATGCCACTGCACTCCAGCCTGGGTGGCAAAGACAGACCCTGTCTCATAAAACAAAAAAGAAGAATAAGAAGAAGAAGAAAAAGACCAAAATACATATTTTGCAACAAAACATTTACAAACACCAGAATAAAAAACTCAATACATGGGCTCAACAGAAGAATGGAGAAAACAGAGGAAAGAATCAGTGAACTTAAAGATATCTAATCAGAACAACAGAGAGAAAACAGATTGAAAAAGAGACTATAACAAGTCCCAGAAGAAGAGAAAAAGAAAGTGGGAGCTGAAAAATATTCAAAGAAATAATGGCTCAAAGATTCAAAAATTTGGTAAAAAGCATAAAATTACAGATTTAAGAAACAGAGTGAATTCCAAACAGGATAAACTTAGAGAAATCCACACCAAACCACGTCATAGTCAAACTTCTGGAAACTAAGGACAAAGAAAAAAATCTTGAAAACAGCCAGAGAGAAACAACACATTATCAACAAGGGAAAACACAATTAGAAAAATAGAGGGTTTCTCACCAGAAACCATGGAGACAAGAAAAAAGTAGCAAAACATTTCTCAGGTGCTGAAAGAAAAGGATTATTAACCCTGAACTCTGTATCTGGCAAAAAATATCCTTCAAAAATGAAAGGAAAATCAAGATATTCTCAGATGAAAGAAAACTAAGACGATCTGTAAACAAATTAAGAAAGAAAGAGTCATGGAACATCAGGAAGTAAGAAAGAACACAATGATAGGAAAAATGTGATAAATAGAATTTCCTTCCCTCTTGAGTTTTCTAAATTATGTTTTATGGCTGAAGCAAACATTTTAACACTGTCTAATGTGGTTCTCAATGCAAGTATAGGAAATATTTAAGATAATTATATTATTAATGAGAGAGAGAGAGAGAGCAAAGTCATATAAAGGAAGGTAAGGTTTCTACACTTCACTTGAACTGGTAAAATGTAAACACCAGTAGACCTTATTAAGTTATATATGTAATACCCGGAACAACCACTTAAAATGCTGTACAAAAGTATATTCTCAAAAACACTACAAATAAAAATGAAATTCTAAATATGTTATAAGTAACCCAAATGAAACTAGGAAGAAATAAAATGAATTTACTGTTCACTACAGTAAGGGAAAGTTAAACCAGTTAGACACAGT
Source organism: Avahi laniger (assembly GCA_963575035.1). Taxonomy (NCBI): domain Eukaryota; kingdom Metazoa; phylum Chordata; class Mammalia; order Primates; family Indriidae; genus Avahi; species Avahi laniger. Next base: position 17,766 of record CAUYSK010073726.1, on the reverse strand, counting down.
CTTTCTGAGCACAACAGAGTATTCATTTCATACTGGGTTTGGGGGCAACATGGAGTTCAAAAACTGGCAGACTTTCAGGGGTGTAAGCAGTTGATATCACTTGTAGAAACGTGATTGCTCATGTGAGATTCTTGTTGATTGGTTTAGGGTCCCTGATGTGTTTACGGGAGTAAACTGATTACCGATTGGCTGACTTTTAGAAGCAAGAGACTAACATTGATTGGTTGGCCGGCAAATGTGTGTTCACTGAAATGAGTTGCCCTTATCTACGGAACAGGTTTAAAACTGGCCCCGGTAACTACTTCTTATCATGACTATAGAAAAATTCATCTTTCCCTTAATTTGTATTAAAATTTTTATCCTCCCTAGTATTGCCATTTGGAAGTATGTATTTTAAAACTTATTTCTAATTTTGCAAGTCTTTGTCTTGCAAAACCTTTTATCTTTGTCCAGATAAAAGCATATCTGGCATGATGAAATAGGGTGGGGAATGTTAATAGAAAGAGATTAGAGCACATCCTTTCATTTTGCCTACTCATGACCAACTTTCCCCTTCTTTTGATAACAATACCCATCCCTCCACCTACACCCACCTGCCATATCTCTGGGGAATGCTTCTTTCCCTACAACAACCATGTGGCTCTGAGGAGGGCAATGGACATGTGATCGAGGCCTAGGCATTCATAATACCAAACTCCCTTGATTACAGTAATTGGTCCAGAAATGAGCACCTGACTCAAGTTGACCCAATCAAAATACTTCCCTTGAAATTTAAAGTAGAGCTGATGAGAAAATTCTCTTTTCCTCTTAGATCCCTAGGCAGAAATGCAGTAAAATGCAAGCTATCCATGGTTGTTTTCAGCCCTGCAGAACGGAAGCCCATCTACAGGAGAAAAGAATGAAGCCACAGCAGAGAAAAGCAGAGATGAGAAAGGGGGTGAGGTGGGGAGAACAGCAACATCGCCTGCATTTCTGTGTGTCTGAAGCAACTCCACCCATGCCCTTCTTTATTTCATGAGCCAATAAATTCACACTTAGCTTCAACTACTTTGAAAGTGAAGGGATCAGGGAAAGGCTGGGAAAAGGGAAAACTTCAAGGGTGCCCTGAAACCTGGGCTGCCAGAATGAAGAAGGACAAAGCTGGCCCTTTGGTCCAAGTGAAGAGACCTCTCTCATCCAACTAAAATAGCCCAGCTTTTGTAAAGGATATTCTGAGCATCAGTTCTGAGAAAGCTGTGGTTTCAGTAGGTCGTTGCCTTGGTGAGAAAGCCGTTGCAAAGAATTTCAACATTGGCTCTCTAGATGACACTATTGTCCTCGTGGTTCCTGCTGGGTACAGGCTTTTCTGCCAGCCTGTCTCTCTCACACTCAGCTGTCCCTGTGTGAAGAACCTTTCCAGGTTTTATTAGAGACCATGGGTGTATGAGTCATAAGTGGGTGAGATCATTGGCCTGGTTGCTCCTCACCCACATGGAGAGGTTTCCTGAATAAAACTGGTCGTCCCTGCCCTGAAGCCCCTGTACCTTCCTCCATCATGTCATTCCGTGACACTTGGTGGCATGGAAATTGTTTGGTGACTGCCTCCCCCAACAGACTGTGAGCTACTTGAGGGCAGCTATCATGTCTGGTTCATTGGTTAGGTGCTCAATAAACACTTCTTAATTGTGTAAGTAAATGTATGAATGGGTAATGGGTCAACAGGAGAGTGAAAACTCAGCTATATTTGTGAAATAAATAAGTTGCAGTTGTAGACACTCAGAAAAATCTGGGGTAGGGAGATATTTAGGAGGGATCATCACCTAACAACCAGTATTGCAGAGACTGTATCCCATAGGTGATTGGATTCAGGAGCTGACAATTCATGGTTTTTCTCTCTTAAGTAGAGTCACCGCATTCCTTCTCTCTTCTGGGGAAGGGAGAGAAGGGAGGGCATAATTGTGCTTTGCTGCCTCGGTCAGATAGCTTCACAGTTGTGTGGAATTTTATAACTTTCACAAAGTGGTTTCATTCATGACGCTTCATTTGACAGTCTGTGAGATGGAAAGCACAGTTTCTAATTTTTCTGATAGAGCAGTGTCAGCAACTTGCCTGAGCTCATGCAATTAACATAGGTCAAGTTTCAAAACAGCTTTCAGTAAGTCCTTGTGGGGGCTCACTATATACCAGGCACTACACTAAGCCCAGTCTGTTTGCTTTCTTATTGATGCTGTAGCAATGACTACATTTTTTTTTTTTTTTTGAGATAGAATCTCATTGTGTTGCCTAGGCTTGAGTGCCATGGCATCGTAGCTCACTGCAATCTCAAACTCCTGGGCTTCTCCTGCCTCAGTCTCCCAAGTAGCTAGGACTATAGGTGTGGGCCACCACACCTGGCTAATTTTTTCTATTTTGGGTAGAGACAGGATCTCACTCTTGCTCAGGCTGTTCTCAAACTCTTGACCTTGAGCAATCCTCCCACCTCAGCCTCCCAGCCTATGAGCCACCGCAACCGGCGCAAGGACTACAAATTTAGTGTCTTAAAACAGAACAAATTTATTCTCTCACAGTTCTAGAGATCAAAATTCCGAAATCACTTTCACTTCTTTTTTCAGAAATGCATTTTAATTTTATTTGAAAACAACTTAAATTTTTAGACAAATGATGTTAGTATATAAATTTCATTTTGTTTTTACAGAATATAAAGACTTTTCTCATTAATCTTCCATGTGAAGGGTTACAAGCCTGAAGGAAGATATCTTTTGCACATAAGGGTGTATCTTATGTGTGTGGTATTGGAAACCAGTGGTGTAGTGCTCCTACACCTAATGTGACATTGGGTCAAGTAATGTCACATATTAACAGGGGGAAAGAGAAATATTCTATTTAATCAGATTCGAGAAGCAAACATGACACAAAAACTGTGCAAATAAGACCAAGTCAGTAACTTTAGTTAGGACATTGTAGATTACATGGAATAACAAGTTTCTGAGGCTATAGGGTACACCACATTAAAACAGCAAGGAAGAGCTATTTATATAAAAGGCTCGAAGGAGAGGTTTTTCACTAAGCAAATTAACTTTCTTGTTAACTGCCAAAACAAAACAAAACAAAACTGAGCATGAGTGTTAGTATACTGAAGGCATGTTATACCAGTTTCTGTGCAGCATGCTACAAGTTAGTTAAAACTTCTTCACTGGTGCATATGAATCATTAATAGTCACGTTTTCCCTCTTCTTACCAAGTTTCAGGCATGTCTTATTTTAGGTGGAGTATAGCTTTTATCTATTATTTCATCCTGTAAAAACATGTGCCAGAGGGGCTAAAGTGAAGGTATCAGCAGAGTTCTGTTTTTAATAGAGGTTCATAGGGGGAGATTCCATTTCCTTGCCTTTTTAAGCTCCTAGCAGCTGCCTATATTTCTCAGTCTGTGACTCCTTCCTGCATCTTCAAAGCTCATCGTTCCAATCTCTGCTAATGTCAGCATATCACCTTTTCCTCTGACTCCAACTTCACCTGGGTCCCTCTTATATGGATCCTTGTGGTTATACTGGGCTCACCCCAATAATCTGGGTTCATCTCCCCATCAGGATCCTTAACTTAATCACATCTGAAAAATCCCTTTACTATGTAAAGTAACATTCAGAGGTTTTAGGGATTAGAAAACAGACATATTTGGGAGCTACATCCCGTAAGCAAGTAAGTTTGATGCCCCCCTACCCAGTTACCAAGGGGTTAGATCTTCATCTTAGCTGTTGACTTATTTATTCTTTCATGTGGCACACTCAAGTTTTCCGAAATCAAAAGTAACAATCCCAATTGGGGTCACTTAAACACAAGGAGATCCATCGGTAAGATCAAATACCATAGGTGTGAGATGAAGAGACAGCTCTGGCTGCAAGTATCATCAAAGCCTCCCCAACCCTCCCCAAGCACCCCCATCCTGTCACAGTAGCTAGAATGGTGAGGCCAGTTTGCCTCCCAGGAGGGATGTTGGGGCTGCTGTGCCCAGGGGAGGTCATCCAGCTGTCTGGGACAACTCCAGACTTTCTACAGACATTAGAGTCAGTATTCAGACTGGTCCCGTATTTATATCCACTGGTCATTCTGAGCATGAGGTACGATTGCTCCTCTAAGAACTCTCAACCAAATAAAGTGTGGTAAGGTAAGTGTATAAACTTCGTGCATCAGCAAAACTCTAGAACTGGCTGCTACTCGTGTCATATTGGTGGGTTCCAGGAAGGCTGAGAGAAGGCAGGTAGGTGAGATTAGATGTAACTTTCTAGGACCTTATTCCTGCTCAAAATTCAGAGTAAGGGTTGAAAGCATTAGGCTAACAGGAGTCAAGCAACTTAAGTCTTACTGACCTTGAGCAAGTCATTTAGCTTCTCTGGTCCAGTGTCTTCATCTGAGAAAGGGGTAGTCCTTTTGAGCTCTAAAGCTCACCATTTTAATGCCTCTAAATGTCAAGATGACAAAGCGGGTGTAGTCTCTAAGACGGGTGCCATCGCCAGAACACCATCCTAAGTCTGAGCATGGTGGAGTTTCTTTCCTTTGGTCTTTTGTCTCTTCCCTGGCCTGCCAGGAGGGGAGAAAAGAGATGTGGAATACTCAAGGGTTGTGGGATGAGTTGAGTGACAGCTCTCAATAACTCAGGGTCTGTTCATTTTGGAAAGCATCAACTCCAAGGTCATTGACTGGTGAGAGATTCTGCTTTACGATAGATTGGGCACATCATTGACAGTCTGGCTTCAACAGAAAATGTCTCTGCATTCAGAATGTTTCCCTCAGATCCTTTCCCATGAACTTTGTGTATTTTCCTGAATATAATGTACACAATAGTTTTACAGGCAGTGTAATTATGGAGGATTGGGATAGTCTTCGATGATGTATTCCAGTGAGTAATAACAACAGATAATAATAGAGTTCATGTTTTATGTTGGCTGAAGATATAATTATGACAAAGAATTAATGATGCTGACAAAAGTGTATTTGAAAGTCAGTGAAGAAAAATAAAGTCCACAGATGCCAGCCCTACTCTGGAAATTATTAAAAATGGTTTTCTTAGGAAAAGATGCTGAGTTACAAGTCTTGTCTTCTGTACTTCTTTTAGCCACGTAAAAAATATAATCCAAATTTGTTTTTTTCTTCATGATAAAGGAGAGTGGCTTTTTGGAAGAATTGATGGAACATCACAGAATCTTAAAGCGAGAAAAGAATTTGCAGGATAAATTCAATCAATTATTTAATTTTGCAAATGAAAAGACTGATGTTCATAATAGAGGTTATATGAGGTGTTCAAAGTCACACAATGACTGTTAGTACTAACTATGACTCTCTCTATACACAAAATGCCTCTATGTCTATATCTGTCTATATCCAGATCTTTATATTTACCCTGATGCTCAATATCTGGCAGATATCTGTATCCATTGCACCAGTATTCCCTAGATCTCAGCACTTTATGATTCCCAATCTGTACCATATGTACCCACCATCTTACCATCATTTATTTGTTTTATTTAAGTCAATTCACATTTTCATTCATATTTATTTAAAAACAATATTTATATCACCAATACAAATTAAAAAAACAGTACTACTTGCCATAAATGGCTGGAAAAAGAATCATTTTGCGTCCATGTGCCAGAAGAAGTTTACTTTCCAAAGTTTGTAAATATCTATCTTCTCCCAGGCTACCTTGCCTTTGACATAATAGGATATTGAAATTCTTTAAAGATTAGGAATCATTGGCCTAAAATAAAGGTAGTCATCAACATAAACCTGCAGACTTGAAAAAGTTATGATGTACTCAAATATTACAGAAAATTTTTTTTTGGTTTGATTACAATATCTTCCCTGACCAGCTCAGAAAAATGGCTATTGGCTCATAGAGGTGATGTTGAAATCCTACACTGTGTGCAGCAGGAAAACGTAAGTGTTGGGGAGAGGTAGCTGTTGCACAAAGAGAACCTGAAGTCAGGAGAACATTTCCAGTTGGAACAATTATGGCTCTACCTTTGCTATCTGTGTCATGTTAGACTCACTTTAACATCTCGGAGCCTTAAAGTTTTCTCATTTTAAAAATAGAAATAATCGGCACCTTTCAGAGTTATTGTGGGGATTCATGAGGAAGCACACATAAAATATTAATAATTACCCTGGTATGAAGAACACAATGGACTCACAATATATTTTTCTCTCTGACAAGTTGGTTTTCTTCCCTGTTTTCTCTCCTCCATGGTCTGACATCTTTCAAGGTTTTTTGTAATGTGATTCAAGATTAGAAAGGAGAGAGATATTATTTTAGCACTATAAGGTATAGTAAATTTTTATCCTATTTTTCAGACAAGGAAACCAAGAGATAAAATTAGTATAAGTAACGTGTCCATGCAGGTAGTAAGTGATACAGTCAAAAATGTTCTGTCTTCAGAGCTTAATCTCCTAAAAACTATGCAAACTATACTATGTATTGTGGCAGATCAAGAGGCTGCAAATTCTTTGAGACTCCTCCCACTGGCAGGTGGGTCCTGTGTCCCCTTCCCTTATATCTGGGTTGGCTCTGTGATTATCTAATGGAATATGGAGGAAATGACATTGTACCAGTTTCTGGCCCAGGTCTTAAGAGACTGGTAGTTTCCATTTCCTATTTGTGTAATTATTATTCATTCTTGGAGCTGTGAGGCTGCTTGTAAGAAATCAGATGATCCTGCTGGAGAGACTACGTGTAAGTTCACAGTCCAGGGCACAGGCTTGCCAAAGCACTGAGACCTTTGTTATAGGAATATAGGATGCTTCCACTTCCCCGACACCTTACCACTAAGTTACTAAAGGCCTATTCACCACAATTCCTTTTATCCAGTACATCACATCCACCTTCTATGGTTTTCCCTCCAAATCTCATTGTAAATTTGATCCCCAATGTGGCAATATTGGCAGGTGGGGCCTCGTGGGAGATGCTTGGGTTGTGGGAAAGAATCACTCATGAATAAATTCATACCCTCTCTTGGGGGTGAGTGAGTTCTCCCTCTATTTTTTCCCATAAGAGCTGGCTGCTAAAAAGACCCTGGCACCTCCCACTGCTCCCCTCTACCAGCTTCCTCTATTGCCATGTGATCTCTTTGCACACAACAGCTCCCCTTCTGCTTCCCACTATGAGTTGAAGCAGCACAAGGCCCTCACCAGATGCAGATGCCCCATCTTGAACCTTCCAGGCACCAGAACTGTGAGACAAATAAACCTCTTTTCTGTATAAACTACCCAGTCTCAGGTATTCTGTTACAGTAACACTAAGCAGAATAAGATATCACCTTTCGACAAAAATTTACAAGGCATACTAAAGGCAAAAAGGGTTTGAAGAGACTGAACAAGCAGATTGAACTCATACCCCGAGTTAGAGTTAACAGAAATGTTGGCATTATCAGACCAAGAATTTAAGACAACTGTGACTAATATGCTAAGGGCTTTAATGGAAAAAGTAGACAACATGCAAGAACAAATGGATAATGTAAGTGTAATGATGATAATTCCAAGCAAGAACCAAGAAGAAATGCTGGAGATCAAATACACTGTAACAGAAATGAAGAATGCCTTTGAAGGGCCCATTAGTAGACTGGACATGGGTAAGGAAAGAACCTCTGAGCTTAAGAATATGACAATATAAATTTTCAAAACTGAATGGATAAAAAAAAAACATAAGAGACAGCCATATATTGTCTGCGAGAAACACACTTCACCTCTAAAGATGCACATAGACTGAAAATAAAGGGATGGAAAAAGACATTCCATGCAAATAGAAACCAAATAAAGAGCAGGAATAGCTATACTTCTATCAGATAAAATAGATTTCAAGAAAAAAAACTGTAAAAAGAGACTAGGAAGGTCATTATATAATGACAAAGGGGTCAATGCAGCAAGAGGATATAATAATTCTAAATATATCTGCATCCAACAATGGTGCACCCAGACATACAAAGCAAATATCAGAGCTAAAGAGAGAGAGACCCCAATAATTGTTGGGGACCTCAACAATCCATTTTCAGCATTAGACAGATCAGCCGGACAGAAAATCAACAAAGAAACATTGGACTCAACCTGCACTATAGACTAAATGGATCAAATAGATATCTACAGAATGTTTCATCCAACAGCTGCAAAATATGTGTTCTCCTCAGCTTATGGCTCATTCTCATGGATAGACCATATTTTAGGCCACAAAACAAGTCAGAAAAAAATTCAAAGAAATTGAAATCGTGTCAAGTGTTTTCTCTGACCACAGGGGAATAAACTAGAAATTAATAATAAGAAGAACCTTGAAAAATATATATATACATGAAAATTAAACAACATGTTCCTGAATGACCAGTGGTTCAATGAAGATATTAAGAAGGAAACAAATGAAAATGAAAACACAATACATCTGAACTTACAGGATACAGGAACAGCATTAATAAGAGGAAAGTTTATAGCATTAAATGCCTACATCAAAAAAGTAGAAAAGCTTCAAATAAACAACCTAATGATGTATCTCAAAAAACTGGAAAAACAAGAGCAAAACAAACCCAAAATTAGTTGAAGAAAAGAAATATAAAGATCAGAGAAGAAATAAATGAACTTGAAACAAGAAAATACAAAAGATCAACAAAATGAAAAACTGGTTTTTTTTGAAAAAATAAACAAAATTGACACACCTTTAGCCAGAGTAACTAAGAAAAAAGGAGAGAAGATCCAAATAAATAAAATCAGAGGTGAAAAAGGAGACATTGTAATTAATACTGCAGAAATTCAAAGAATCATTAGACACTACTATCAGAAACTATATGCCAATAAATTGGAAAACCTAGAAGAAATGAATAAATTACTAGACACATAGTACCTAGCAAGATTGAACCAGGAAGAAATCCAAAACCTGAATAAACCAATAACAGGTAATCAGATACAAGCACTAATAAAAAGTCTCCCATCAAAGAAAATCCCAGGACCTGATGGCTTCACTGCTGAATTCTACCAAGCATTCAAAGAAGAATTAAAATGAAGCCTACATGGACTATTCCAAAGATACAATCTGCAAACTCACACAAGAAGAAATAGACAATCTGCATAGACCTGTATCTATTTTTTAAATTAAATCAGTAATTAATAACCTCCCCAAATAGCAAACACTAGGCCCAGAGGATTCACTAGTGAAATCTACCAAACATTTACTGAAGAAATTCTACCAATTCTACACAATCTCTTCCAAAAGATAGAAGCAGAGTGAATACATATTAACTCATTACATGAGGCCAGCATTACCCTAATACCAAAACGAAGATACTTTAATAAAAGAAAACTACAGATGAATATCTCTCATGAACATGAGAGATGAGTTGCAAAATTCCTCAAGAAACTATTAGCAAATCAAATCCAAAAGTATATAAAAAGAATTATATACCAATAACAAGTATAATTTACTAGTTTAACATTAGAAAATTAATTAATATAATGTAATTAATGTAATTCATCATATAAACAAGCTCAATTAGAAAATCACATAATCATATCAATAAATGGGGAAAAAGCGTTTGACAAAATCCAGCATTCATTCATTGTACAAACTCTGAGCAAGCTTAAAATAGAGGAGAACATCCTCAACTTGGTAAAGAAAATCTACAAAAAGCCTATAGCTAAGATGATGCTTAATGGTGAGAAACTCAAAGGCTTCCTGATAAGATCAGAATCAAGGCAAGGATGTTCCTGCTTTCCTGCTTTTCAAAATCATACTGGAAATCTTAGCTCATGTAATAAGACGAGAAAAGGAAATAAAATTCATATGTATTGGGAAGGAAGAAATAAAACTGTTCCTATTTGCAGATGACATAATTGTTTATGTAGAATATCCAAAAGAACTGACCAAAAAAAAAAAAAAAAAAAAAACCACCTGGAACTAATAAGCAATTATAACAAGGTTACAGGATACAAGATTAATATACAAAAGTCAGTCACTTTTACCAGCAATGAACGAGTGAGATTTGAAATTAAAAACACATTATCATTTATATTAGCATCAAAAAATGAAATATTTAGGTATAAATCTAAAGATACATACAAAATGTCTATGAGGAAAACTACAAAATTCTGATGAAAAATATCAAAGTAGTACTAAATAAATTGAGATATATTCTATGTTCATGGATAGGAAGATTTAATATTGTCAAGATGTCAGTTCTTCCCAACTTGGTCTAAAAATTCAATACAAGCCCAATTAAATTCCCAGAAAATCCTTTGTAGATATCAACAAAATGACTCTAAAGTATAGATGGAGAGATAAAAGACCCAGAAGAACCAACTCAACATTGAAGTAGAGAAACAAAGTCAGACTACCCAACTTCTATATTTACTATAAAGATATAGGAATCAAGACAGTGCACCATTGATGAAAAATAGACAAAAAGATCAATGGAACAGAATAGAGAGCCCAGAAATAGACCCACATAAATATGGTCAACTGATCTTTAACAAAGGAGCAATGGCAATACAATGGGAGCAAAGATAGTCTTTTTAACAAATAGTGCTGGAGGGAGTGGACATCCACATACAAAAAAATTAATCTAGACACAGATCTTACACTCTTCTAAAAAAATAATTACTAGAAATAGATCAAAGACTTAAATGTAAATGCAAAACTATAAAACTTCTAGAAAATAACATAGGAGAAAATCTAGGTGACCTTGGATATGGCAATGACTTCTTAGATACAACACCAACAGCATAATACATGAAAGAATTAATAAGCTGGACTTAATTAAAATTAAAAAACTTCTGCTCTGAAGAAGACAATATCAAGAGAATAAGAAGACAAGCCACAGAGTGGGAGAAAATATTTGTGAGCAACACATTTGACAAAGGACTGTTATTTAAGATACACAAAATCTCTTAAAACTCAATTAGAAAGCAACCAACCTGATTTTAAAATGTGCAAAATACTTGAACAGATACCTAACAAAAAAAGATATGCAGATGGCAAGTAAGCACACGAAAAGACGTTCAACATCATATGTCATTAGAGAAATGCAAATTAAAACAATGAGATACCACTACACACCTACAAGAATGGCCAAGATCCAAAATACTGACACCAAATGCTAGAGAGGATGTTGAGCAACAGGAACTCCCATTCGTTGCTAGTGGAAATGCAAAACAGTACAGCCACTGTGGAAGACAGTTGGCAATTTTTTTACAAAATTAAACATACCCTTACCATACAATCCCCCCATCATGCTTATTTACCCAAATGAGTTGAAAACTTATGTCCACAAAAACTTGCCCATGGATGTTTACAGCAGTTTTTTTCATAATTGCCAAACCTTGGGAGCAGCCAAGATATTTTTCAGTTGGTGAGTGGATAAATAAGCTGTGATACATCCAGACAATGGAATATTATTCAGAGCAAAAGATAAATCAGCTATCACATCATGAAAAGACACAGAGGAAACTTAAATGCATATTACTATGTGAAAGAATCCAATATGAAAGGCTGTATACTGTATGATTATAATTATATGACATTCTGGAAAAGGCAAAACTATGGAGACAGTAAAAATATTAGTGGTCTCCAGGGGTAAAGGGGGAGGGAGGGATGAATAAGTAGAGCACGAAGAATTTTTAGGGTAGTGACACTCTTCTGTATGATACCACAGTGGGGGATACAAGTCATTAAATAATTGTTCAAACCCATAAAATGTACAAAACTGAAAGTAAACCCTAATGTAAACTATAGATTTCAGGTGATAATGTTGTGTCAATGTAGGTTCATCGATTGTAGTAAATGTACCATTGCAGTGCAGGAGGTCCAAAGTGGGGGACATTGTGAGTGTGTGGAGGTGGTGGGGTATATGGGAACTCTCTGTACTTTCTGCTCAAATTTTCTGTGAACCTTTTAAAAAAAAGTTTATTGACTTTTTTAAAATTTAATAAAAAATCTTTTAGATCCATGTTGTCATTCGCTTGCTGAATAAATTTAGCAAGCTTCTCCTACTTGCCCGCATGTTAGTCTGGGTCCTCCAAGAAGCGGGCATTAAGACAGGATTAGATATGCAAGAAAGTTATTTGGGGAAACATGTACAAGAGAAAATTGGAAAAGTGTCAGGAAAAACTGAGAGAACCATCAGACTGTGATGCGGGTCTGACTCTGAGTAGAGGAGAGAGGGAAGGAAGAAAGGTTAAGTAGAAGCTTGCTAGATTGCTATGCAGTCTAAGAAAAGTTGGGCAAGACCACTGGAGAGTTCTTGAGACAAAGCTGTTCATCAGCGGTGTCTTTCATCTCTCAGGAATGAGTCCGTTTTAGCATCTCCGCCATGCATAGTCAATGGCTGGAAGAAGCCCACGGAAACACGGATTTGGCACAAACTCAGTGGTAGCAGTTAGAGCCAAGTAGCTGGAGCCCTTTGTCCCTATAGCTGAAAATCTGAGAGGCAAATTCTCTTGGCCACCATAGATAGGAACTTTTTTATCCACCACAAAAGGGAAGAGAAATTTTAACGTGGATAGGAGGGGAGGAATTAGCCTAACTCTGCTGCTAACCCAGCAGCCATCCCCCATAAAGCCATTCTGGTGAGTCAGCAAAAACCCAGGTATTCTTACAAATATTCCCAAATCTGGAGAGATGAAAACAGAATGAGAGGATTTTTTCTTAATTTATTCCATCAGATTGTTGGCTAACTAACTCTTGGCTGGTTTGTACTCCCCCACTCTCATTTACTAGGTATTGGAAAAGAAAAATCTGTGAGTTAGTTTCAACTCCTCATCTTAATCCAGACATCCTGCATTTGTTTTTTTACTGTCACATTGGCTATGTGGGAATGGATTGAAGGAAGGCAGATTAAAAGCAAAGAGACCACTTAGATGCCCAGTCTAAAGCAGTGACAATGGAGGTGGAGAGTAGAGAATTGATTAAAAATATAGTTTGGGAATATAATCAACAGGATTGCTGGTGGATTAAATGCCCCTCCCTTCAAAGAATGAATACTTGAATAGATTCCTGGAATAGAAACTGCCAAAAGGCCATCTCATTTTAAAATATTAAATACTTTCACTCCTTAGCTTCTACCACAATCTTACTACAAAGGGGCCATCTCAAAGGATGCTTGTAACTCCATGCAATCACATGCCATTCTGTTGTGATCTCCACAAAAAGGACCATCACTGTCATTTTCATCTGTTAATATTGTTTTAAAATTTTTATATTCCAAATGAACTCAGCTACTAGAAGCAAATGAGAACTCGAAATCATTTTATAAAACCATCTGCATAATAATGTAACAGTTCAGTGATTTTCAAGTAAGTAGAGTCAATGTCCCCAAATAGGAAATTTACCTGAAGTTTGGTAAAAGCACATACCAAATGTCACTGTGAGCCTTTCAGTCTAACAACCAAGACGTTCCACTGAATTTTTCAATGACAATCCAGGATTACTTTAAGGATTTTTCTGTTTTCTTTTCTGAGCACAATACCTGCTTTACTTAATCTAAATGAAAGCATATTCTATTAGACTGTACTCAATCTATACACCTAGCTACAGACTTTATTCTTAGAAAAAAAGAAGTCTGGGGAGAGTGTGCTTGAATGTCTGTTGGCCTTCTCTTGCACAGAGACCTCAGTGCCATGCCCTTCACGTGGGGGATCGCCAAAGAGCCTTCCGAGGAGGGGTATGCACGTTTGCATCCAGAAAGGAGAGACTGAGTGACATGAGGGAGAACAGCCCACCAGCTCTGCAGAGCTGGGGGAGATTCAGGAAGGAAAAGCACAGCTCATGAGGCTGCTGAGGGCAGTGGGCTGTGTGAGGTAAGTCCTCACCTCCATCTCACCTACGGATTCCTCAGTGATATCTGCATTGCACACAAAAGCAGTTTAATGAATAGTCTGAACTTAGTGAGAATACAAACAGAATAGTTTTATTTTCTCCTTCTACTGCTTCCAGCATGGTCCGACGGATCGTCTTTCTCTGCCTTTTAATGACATCCCAGGCAGATACAGTGATGATCTAATCCCTGTTGTTTTTTTCATTAACAATCTTCCTTCAGTTATAAAGACTCATTTTCAGATACTCTAACGTCCTGTCCAAACCACAGCAAAACTTGGACCTCGTATCTAATTCTAAGCCCCCTCCCTTTCCCTCTTCACCATTACCTGCCTCCACTGCCCCACTCCTTCCCCAATCAGGCTTGACCATGGCTTGGAGACTTGCCGGGGAGGTTGAACATGTCCCGTTCCTCCACCTTCTCCCCTCTCCTCTGGCCCTTTCAGTGTCAGTGCATGAAGAAGAGGAGTTAAAGTAAGAAACCAAAGTTTTTTTTACCCTTTGGATGGTCACTGATATATTTCATCCTTGGCTGACACCAGGTGACCACTTCTATGTTGCCCCTATTCAAATGTTGGCTTCTTGTGAGACATGTGAGTTCTTCAAACACATGGTGGGAAGCATTGCACTGTTCAGCCCCTGCAGGGGATAATGTGTTCTCTGCTTGCTTTCTTTAAACCACCTCTTAGCTTCTGCCTCCCGTGGTACTTCCCACAGTTGAGTCCTCTCCCATGTGCGCTGCTCTCTTGGGAAGATTCCTTCCAGATGGCTTAAGCCTCGCCACTTCCTACAGCTGAGGAAACGCAGGCCAAATGCTGCCCCTCTCTCTCCTCCTGTTACTCCTCCCAGCCACTGCAGGCTGCATCATCCACCTCATACCTCCAGAATTCTTCGGGTTATAATTAAGCCCCATTCTCTATATTTAGGACTCCTCTAAACTCTAACATGAAGGAGTCAGGCCCTCCAAGAATTCCCTCCCGCTGCTCCCTGGTGGCAGAGCTTGAATGGCCGGCATGCTTCTGAGCTCAGCCAGAATCCAGACAGGGAGTGAAATATCATCATCCCCTTCTTGAAGCATCCATCCCTAAATGTCATGACAGTTTTCTTGGAATTCCATTACTTGGGTCTGGAGGTGACAAGGCCACAGCACTCCCACTAAGCCTAAATTTCCCACTTCAATGAACTGTTCAGTGTACTCCCTTCAAATGTTACATCTTCATCTTATGTAGGATGATTAGGGGGTGGTAGAAAATGGTGGTAGTCACGGGATCAATAGATTACCCTATAAAGTCACAGAAGGCACCTCTACCAGTTTCCTGATACTCTCTTAAGAATGAAGGAAAACTTAACTGCTCTGTTCAGCTTTGGGGCTTTATAAGAAACTCTGAAAAAACAGAGTAAGTCTCATGCATAAGCAGGTTATACACACTACTACATTGGTGTGAATGGGTCATTCATTGTAAACATGGAGGTACGGAGGCTGAGTATCAAGGTTAGCACTAGTAAGCACCAAAGCTACTGGAGTCACGGAGGCATGTAAAATGGAGACCCATGCAAAGTTAACTTTATAACCAGTTTCTGAGCATCCCAGTGTTGGGTTGGCAAAACCACACCAAAGACTGCATAGCGAGGGCATTTTCAATCAGTCAGCAAATATTAACAAAACCCATCAATGTGCCAGGCAAATAGAAATGAACAGAACCTAAGGGTGGGTGGTGGGGGTCTTATTTGCAAAACATTGTCCAGGCACCTAAAGGTTAAGTGAAAGCAAACGAAATCCTGGATCATACTTTTTCCTAAATGGATTTGTAATTGCATTCATTGGGAGAAGATTGCAATATCAATAACTACAGTATAATAAACTGACTTGCTATTCAATTTTCATGAGGAATTTTGCAGTTTCTCCACTAAACCATGAATCATGTTTATTTGAAGACCAATTTCACCCCCGCCCCGTATCCACAGGAAGAAGTGCACTCATTGCAGAGGCTCAATTACTCCCTTCCGCTTCCCAGCACCAGTCTGGAGAAAGCTCGGAGCATCATACATCATTGCCTCTGAACTGTGGCTAATTTCTCAGAGTGTTTAAGAACTCTTGCAAATGGTTATCTATAAAGATGCATCAAATTAGAAGGGAAAAATGAATAACATCCTGGAGTTAGGACTCCATCAATTCAATCAGTGAGCATTTCCTTTTGCTGGTTAACTTTTCAATTACTGTGATTCATGCTACCCAATCCCCCTGTGTAATGACTAGGTTCCATTTGCTTACACAAGAAAATGTTTCTGGTTTTTTTTTCTGTGTATGGTTCCTATGTATTAAAATAGGTAGTGTTATCCCCATTTAATGGATGAGTAAATGAGGCTCAGAACCATTGAATAATTTGCCTACACTCACACAATTAGCAAGTGCGGACAGAGAATTTCAAGGTAGGTTTCTCTAATCCAGAGCCTAGACTTTTCCCCTACTCTATCTCTCTAAAGAAGACTGAAGAAAAATGTTCATAGAAATGTAGTCAAGAAATGGTAAAAAAAAATTTTAAAGGCTCATAGATCTCTACTAAATAGGTCAGCAGTAGCAACATCCCACCTTGGATACACCATGTGCCAAATACTTGGGAGTTCTTCTATCAAAAGCCCAATATGGGTGACATAATTATGAATTTTCTCTAACTTAGTGTTGTTATACCAAAAAGACTATCCACAGCTCTCAATATTGCCACATTTGTGAGTTCCCCCAAATCAGTGAATCTCCAAGAGAGGTCTAGCTATCATCTGGCCCCACAATCCCTTCCTGTCTGCACATCTCTGACAGGTCCTCCAACTCCTGCTCGAACATAGCCAGGGTTGGGAATTCACTGACTCCCCATCTCTGCACAGCTTGGAGAGAAAATACTTCCTTATTCTGAGCACAGATCCCATGTCTTGTGATTTCCATCCGTGATTATGCCTTTTGGGACTCTGAATAATTTTCATCCATCTTCTACATGATCGCCATCATATATTTAAAGATATCTGTTATATTCCTATTTGCAATGTCTATGACCTGATATTAAATTCCTTCATTATTCTAGTCACACACCTCTGGTCTCGGCTGCTAACTCTAGGTCCCAGCCTGGCTGATTACAGGAGTTTCTTGACTGGTCATCTGGCTTCATTAATAAGCTATAGTCTAAACTCCACTTAGCACCTGAAACATTTCTTTTTTAATTTGACCTCCTCTTTCCTGATTTGGATACCCTTTATTTCTTTCTCTTGACTGATTACTCTGGCTAGGACTTCCAACACTATGTTGAATAGAAGTGGTGACAGTGGGCATCCTTGTCTTGTTCCAGTGCTTAGGGGGAATGTTTTCAATTTTTCTCCATTCAGTAGGATGCTGGCTGCAGATTTGTCATATTTGGCTCTTATAAGTTTGAGATATATTCCTTCTATGCCTAATTTGTTGAGGGTTTTTATCATGAAAGTGTGCTGAATTTTGTAGAATGCTTTTTCTGCATCTATTAAGTGGATCATATGGTCTTTGTTTTTGCTTCTGTTTGTATGGTGAATCACATTTATTGATTTATGTCTGTTGAATCATCCTTGCATCCCTGAAATGAAGCCCACTTTGTTACGGTGGATTATTTTTTTGATGTGCTATTGAATGTGGTTTGCTAATATTTTATTGAGAATTTTTACATCTATATTCATAAGGGATATTGGTCGCAGTTTTCTTCTTTTGTTTTTGTTGTGTCCCTTCCTGGCTTTTGTTATCAAGGTGATATTGGCTTCACAGAATGAGTTGGGGAGGATTCCCTCTTATTATATTCTGTAATAATTTCTGCAGTATGAGTACCAGCTCTTCTTTGTGTGTCTGATAAAATTTGGTTATGAATCCATCTGGTTCAGGACTTTTTTTCTGTCGGAAGATTTTTTATTACTGCTTCAGTCTTGTTGTTCATTATTGGTCT
>CAUYSK010073725.1:0-59299 GCA_963575035.1 Avahi laniger | reverse complement strand
ATTTGAAACTCGGACTTAGGGGGGCAGGGAGGGCAAGGGCAACATACGTAACCTAAATATCTGTACCCCCATAATATGCTGAAATAAAATAAATAAATAAATAACTCTTCTAATGGAAGCAAATCTGCAAAGATACATATGACTCTAATGGCTTGTCATCTTTTTATTAGCTATTAAGTTCATTTAACAGACAAAAAAATTCAGTTGAAGCTCATGCATTAAAATAGGCATAATTAACAATAGTTCATTAATCATTCTTTCAGATGATCCTATTTTACCACATAACTTTTCCTATATCTGAAAGATAACCAAGTCTGGAAAACAGTGTGTATTCTTTCAGTTCAATAAAACATTCAGACAAATAATTAAAGAGCTGCTATAACTTTGCTTGGGGTTAATGATATGTAGGATAGATTTTACTGTAGCGCTTCAATGTCTTATAATTTGGTATAAAATGTCAAACATGTGACTTTAAATAGTGTGGTTTGCAAAGTTACAAAACATTGCATATGTGACTTAATATCTACTCCAATTACACACAACACATCATGCTGAAGTTCTAGATTTATTTGAAAACATTTAGTTTAATTTTAATTTATATTAATGCAATAAAACCACATTTAAGAAATCATAATTGTAGAAGAAACAAAAATGAGTGTGTCCTATCAAATTTTCACAAATATAATTTGATATTTAATTAAAGAATGATAAGTCATAATCACATGGAAATACAATATTAATCTTTTCAGTAGTAGTAAGAATCTCTTTTGAGTATATAGGGTCTTCTGGGTTTATTCTCATACAGCTGCCGTTTCAGAATGTAAGGAATTTTTCTCTTTATGACTGCTTCCTTCTCATTTTTGTCATTTTCAGTATCCAGAATATCTTCCTGAATTAACTGCAAGATCGAAAGAACATAAACGTAACTTACATGAGAAAAATTTTCAACTTCAGAGCATTTTTCTACATTTTTATCTTATTTGCTGTTAAGACAGCAAGGCATATCTAAATGGGATATAAGAAGTTCAAAGAAATTAAGTGTTTCGTGAAAGAACAGGTGACTATCAAGTGGCTGACATGGGTTGAGAACATGATCATTCTGATTCTGAGTTCAGTGTCCTCCTAGTTCAATAGGCTAGCCTTTTATAAAAATTTCTGTATACTTCAAGCTATACACTAATCTCTCTAATGGAAGGAACGTAACAAACAGACCTTTGAGTACTTTTTAGGCTAAATGTATGATGGAATGATCAAAATGGTATGAAATACATTATATATTGCAACAAATATAGTTTCGAATCTGGTAAACCAAGTTTGACCGCAAAGGTAGCAGGATTTGGTAGTCAATTACTGATTTGACTTGAAAGTCATTCCAATAATCCATTTCTCAACAGAGGGAGAAATGCCTGCTTTACATAACTTCGTTGAAATCGATGTATAGGAAAGCTTTGCTTAAATAGTGAAAATCTCCTTCGATTATGGTGTTTAATAATTAAAAGCAAGTTCAGGATCAATAATTTAAGAGTGGATTTAATCTCCATGTAGAATATTGCCTAATATCTCATTGAATATGTCCATTCTAAAATTAATTCTATTTTTATGATACTGTTCTAATGCAAAAAATTCAACTAGCATAAAATATTTAAGAACTCTTTCCAGAGTTTTACACACAATTTACAAGAAATTTTTAAAAACGCTCAAGATAAGAATTTTCTTCATATTTATGGTTCTCTTCTACACTTTGGGGTCACTATAACAAATATTGACAGAAGAATAAGTTTTAAATTATAATGCATATGCATAGTCATATCATCAAGTACTTTATTTCAACCCACAACTATTACATTTCAGTGAAGAAAAATCAGCTACTGTCAGACAATCTAGTTTCTTAATCTTTAGTTTCTTTGTGCATAGTCTATAATTACTTGTACAATTCTCAGAAGGATATTATCATTTTATTTTTAAACCACTCAATAACATTTAAAATAGAAAAAGTTTCAATTTTATTTGCACTTGACTTGTCTGCATAATAGTTTATTGAGATTATTTTTTTTCTAGATTAATAGCACATAATTGAAATTTTCTATATTACAACTTAAACTTTTCCAGATTTTTGGCCTACATTTTAAACACTAAACCATTTAGCTGGAATTGAAATTAAAGAATGAATAGTACAGCAAGTAAAATTAAAATGGTCTTTTCAGGATTTTTATTTGTAAAACATCTTTTTGTTTATTAGTTAGAATAAACACTAGAAATTTTGCTTGTATTTCCTCTTGTCTACAGGGTATCTCTCTTGTAGTTGGTCCCAAGTTTATTATATTAGCCAGGAAGGTACCCTCAGATACTCAAGGTTGGTGTAAATCCAGAATATAAAACATTAAGCAAATTTCTCTTAGAAATTAATCTGAAAGAAATGTTTCCCCTGTTGGGAAAATTTTAAAATATGTCTTTTTCTTTTTCCTCTAAAGCATTTATTTCTCTTCTCCTCACCTCTTCTTTAGCCCCCTTTTTCCATATCTTTTTCAAGCTCCGATTTATCTTTTGGAGCAAAATATATTAAGCCAATTAATTTTAAAGTGTTTTGTAAGTACGTTATCACACACATACACACAAAATCACGTGTACTTATCGATAAGCAAACACAAAACACAAAACTTTCCAAATAAAACTGGAATAAAACACAAAAGTTTTCATTTGTATTTAATATAAGAGGCAAATAAAAATAGGGATTTTATTTAAATAAAAATATAAGATAGGGATATATATCCTTATCATTCCACTTTTATTTGGAATCTTTTATATTTGAATATTTTAGGCAAATGTCCCTTAAATTTCTTAGACATGTCACCACCACCACCAAAACTTGGTTAAGCATGTCATCCACTTAAGTACGATAAAAGCATATGGCTCAAATCTGCCTTAAGATATATACCCTCTTTTTAAGGTTGAAAAAAATATTTTACTAAACTCTAAATATTTTAAGACACTTTGAAGATTTGAAGGAATGTTGACCTCATCACATGGTTTATTCCCCTTTAATATTTATAGGTCTTCCTGTTATGATAATGAGCAGGATTTTTAAAAATCAATATAAATGAGAACTATTAATAGTATATCTAAAATTATATCCATATTTTGTTTTAATTTTACCTCCCAGTGTTGAAAGGCCCTGCTGTGACAGATTTTTTGGAGCTGGTATATTGTCAGCATTGCTTCCAGGCTAAAGCGATCTAAAGCAATGGGAAATTTCCTTCTTGTAAGGAGCTCCTCTTCACCAATCTCTCCTGCTTCCTCTGTTTGGGTATTCAGGTTATTTACAAGACTGCACACATTCAGCAGGGTCATTTTCCAAGAGGGAACACTTGCTCTACTGATCTGAAGTATCGAAAAAAACATATATTGCAATTAAAACTCTGTTATATGAATAAGAAATAAACATTTTTGTGCTAAACCATCACATTTCAGGATATAACTGTTACACTAGTCTAATAAATACAGTGTTATTAATTTAGCAGAGTTATGTCACAAAGTTACATGATGTCAATATTGTACATCCTCTATTTAATAGAATGCAATAAAGTTATACACATATACATAGACACTCGCATAAGCACACACAGAAAAACCAAGGAAGAAAATAGAAGTGACAGTAGAAATATAAATGTATGTATATAAATATGTATTTATATATCATAGGTGAAAAAATTAAAAAACTACCACTTTCTTTTTATTGCATGTTAGCTTAATATGTAATGGAGCAGGAACTAAGATGATATTAATAGTTTTGGATAATTACAATAATGTGAGGCTATTAACATATTCTACACATTAATAGTTGTCATGGCAGCATCACAGTTGACCAATTTATTTATTTTCAAATTAAAATATTTTGTGTAATTACCTTTCTTTTCTAATAATATCTTGTGTGAAATCATAATTACCATAATTAACAACTTTCTTACATGTCAACAATAATCAATAAGAAAACATAAGGAGGAAGAATCAAACTGTGAAATAATTAACAGAAATTAACATAAAATTAAAAAGTCCATAGGTGAAGGAAAGCATAAATTTTTCTTGAAAGAATATTAAATCAAAAGAAATTTAAATGACCAAAAACACATAATGGGAAGACTCAATAATAATAATACCGGGTGATGATTTTCTCTGACTTACCTTCCAAATATAATGCAATTGCAAATCATTGTCCCACTAGGAAAATATGAGAAGACTGGAAATTGGAGAAGGGGATTTGGCAAAATAATTATAGCTAATTATTAATAATTGTTAATTTGAAAGGAAGAATGTGTGAGAACAACCAAGGAGAATTAGCAAAATAAAAAGATAATAAGGAAGGATTACTCTACCAAATATTATAATTCATTTTAAATTTGCAGTAATCAAAGAGGTAAATTAATATAGCAATAATAAACATAAAACCCAACACAGGAGAATATAGCTTTCAAAAATTGATCCAAGCAGGCCAGGCGCAGTGGCTCACGCCTGTAATCCTAGCACTCTGGGAGGCCGAGGCAGGTGGATCACTCAAGGTCGGGAGTTTGAGACCAGCCTGAGCGAGAGTGAGACCCCGTCTCTACTAAAAAAATAGAAAGAAATGATCTGGACAACTAAAAATATATATATAAAAAATTAGCCGGGCATGGTGGCACATGTCTGTAGTCCCAGCTACTTGGGAGGCTGAGGCAGAAGGATTGCTTGAGCCCAGGAGTTTGAGGTTGCTGTGAGCTAGGCTGATGCCACAGCACTCTAGCAGGGCAACAGAGCAAGACTCTGTCTCAAAATATATATATATATATATATATTGGCTGGCTGGAAAAGGAACTTATTAAAGAGAAGGTGGTAGAACTCAGAGGAAAATAAAGATTTCTTTATAACTTTGAAAGCATAATGAAGAAATTTTCCTAAAGATTACTTTTGTATATACATTATAAACTCACAAACATAAGTCCAGGTAAAAGAAAAATATCATGAGCTTGGTCACTCCTATTAATCATTCTGGTTTCTAAATTTTCCAGTGTTTGGTGAGGAACTGTTTTCAAGGAGAAGCACTCTGGCCTCTTTTTAGTTGGGGAGCCAAGAAGCCCACTGAAAGTTGGAAATTAGGGAGCTCAGTGTGCTCTAGGCCTGCTGTCTGTGGCCTCTTAGAGACCAGGCCACAGAGCTCCCCTGCCCCACTCCCACCCTGACTGTGGAAAAATTGTCTTCCGTAAAACTTAGGAACCTGACGACCGCACAGCAGAAGGTGAGTGGTGCAAGCAAAAAGAAGCTTCGTCTGTTATTTACAGCAGCTCTCCATAGCTCTCATCACCACCTGAGCTCTGTCGAATTGTAAATGTAAGAAACTTCAGGTTTTTGTTTCACATGGGGTTGGTTCTTATTTGACACTAATTCTATTGTTTCTTACACTCAAAATGTTGCTTCATTCAAAATGTGATCAGCCTATGGAAAGATGTGGTTAGAAGGGAAAGAATTATCAATGTATGAAATTCTGCAGCTTGAGAATGGTGTTTCATGGAAGGGAGAGGGGGTTTCTTCTATTCTTCAGCTCTTAACCACTATTTTGGGTGTACCAACAAGTTTTCCAGATGGCCAAAGACCTGGAAACATACCGCCCCATGATTGAATAAATTCAATAAATTATATCTTTTATAGAAAAGATGGAAAGGAGTCAAAGAGATACATGAGACAGATAACCTGCGAATTACACTCTAAACTCATCAATTACAGAACTGCTATTTTAATGTCAAGGAGTATTTCGTCCTCACATATCCGGGGAAAATGGAGCATCTCCTTAAGAACCAGGACAATGTCCTATTGTGCTGAATCCTTAGCCCATAGGTGCTCAATAACTATTTGCAGATTGATTAGTTTCCCATTCAGGAAAAATATACACCACATTTCCTACTACAGGCCCTGGGCTAGATCTTGCCGGGGACAAAGACATCTTAATACCCAGGAGGGAATGAGATCCAGCTTGACAAAATGCAAACTGGCATGAATAAAGGTTTTAGCCAACACGCAAAGGGCAGAGCAGCAGAGATGCACATAAGGTTTACTTCACGTTTTGCAGGAGTTCTCCTTTTAGCGCCTGCGTTCCTGGAGCAAACGCCCTTCATAGGGGGCGCAAAAGCAGGCGAGCACAGAGAAGTGACGCGGCAGCGGGCTTGGGGGAGAAGTCGAGAAATAGGGAAACTAGAGTGGGGGGAGGGGTCCTGGGCCCATCCTGGGTTTGAAAAGAGGATAAAATGCCTTTAGTCACTTTTCTCCTCCTTCCTCCAAATCCCTCACTATGTGAAACTGGCTAGGGGGGAGAGCGTTACATCACTGAGAAACAGGACCTCTCCTTGCTCCAAGGGCCACAGCCTAGGACACCTAAGAATAACATCTAACGCCTTCTAGACCCATCTCTGCTCCCTAAGAAAGGGAGACCAACGTGACTGGGCGAGGGAGGCAGAGAGGCGACCGGGGAGCCAGTACAGCTGTGGACCGGGCAGGCGGCTTCGAGGAACTGCTGGGAGCAGCCACTCGGCAGCGGCGGGCTACACTGGGTTCCGCGCGCCGGCAGGGGCGGGGCAGGGGCGGAGCAGGCGCGAGACTCTGGCGCCTGGCACCCGAGCCCGACGCCGCCGGGTGCGGACCCTCTTCCCCTCCCGGCTCAGCACCGCCTCCCGCAGCCCAGGGAGGGGCCGGGGCGGAGCGAGCCGGGCCGCACGGGGCGGAGCGGGCGCGGGCTCGGGCGCGGGCGCGGGCGCGGCCAGAGAGCGGCGCGGGGCGGGCGGCGAAGGTCCGCGGCGGGATCGGTGTAGCTCCTGCTGCCCACGACCCGCACCCGGCCGGCTGCGTCCGCAGACCCACCTACCTTCGCGGCGCGTTGGGAGGCGCGCGGAGCCCAGAGGTAGCGAGTCCCCGCGCTCCGGCTCTCCGGACCCGCTTGGCGTCCTCGCCAGCGGCGGGGCGGGCGGCAGCGGCTCCCGGGCATGGCTTCGGCGGGCAGCGGCATGGAGGAGGTGCGCGTGTCGGTGCTGACCCCGTTGAAGCTGGTCGGGCTGGTGTGCATCTTCCTGGCGCTGTGTCTGGACCTGGGGGCCGTGCTGAGCCCGGCCTGGGTCACGGCTGACCACCAGTACTACCTGTCCCTGTGGGAGTCCTGCCGGAAACCCGCCAGCTTGGACATCTGGCACTGCGACTCCACACTCAGCAGCGGTGAGGGCCCGGCGCGCCGCGACCCCTGCCTCCCACCCCGTACTGCCCCGTGCCCCGCTGCCGGGACAGCCACCGCCTCTCCCCGCCTTCCTGCGTCCCTAGTCCTTGTCCGTCCCACCCCATCCCGGCCCTTCGCGGATCCTCGGGCTCCAGCCACCTCCCTAGCGCCCACCCCCCACCCCTCCCCATTCCTGGTCGCTGAACCTAAGGCGACGTCCCACGCCCTCTGCTTCCTCCCGTGGCCATTCCTCCCGCTCTGGAGTAACACGTACGCTATTTTGGGTAATTGTTATCTTTTAAGGCGAGAGCCATGTGGCTGTGTAAAAGATGCAACGGCTTCCACACCCCCGTGAAAAAAGAAACAGGCAAAAACGCCCCAACTCCACCAAGATGCTGCGGGTTCTCTGCTCAGTCTTCCCCACTTTTTCCTCTTTCCCTCCCTCCCCCCCCTCTGGTATTTGCCCAGGTTTACCTCTTAGTGTTCACATTTCTGCCTGTTCTACTTTGAGTTTTCCCCCGATGAACTTCGATTTGGATTTTATTTCCTTAAATGTTTGAGGGATATGGAGAGTTGGGAAAGAGGCTTAATTTCCTTTCCTTTTTTGGTGACACCGTCCGTCGTTGGTTGTGAGTTGCCCTTCTTTCTCTCCCACTCTAAGTAACTGCTCTCCCCTCCAGACCTTTCTTTCCTCTTTTCCATGAGCTACTCATAGATGCCTGGAAAGTTGTGCTTTATTCAGCCAGCCCTGAAAGCTGCAAATGGATGGGATAAGGATGGGGATGGAGAAGGAGGTAGCCATTGGGGCTGCTAGTCCCAGGGGCACTTTACTGTTTACTCCCTCCCTGACCCTCTGGGGTTGCCTTCCCCAGCGCCCCAGTTACACCCTTAGAGCAGAAATCTGCCAACTTCTGGTTTCTTGCTGCAAACCCTGTCCTCTCTAATCTTGATTGTTCAGCTGCCGGTGTTAGCGCAAAGAGGAATAAAGGGGACCTGCCCGTGATTTTCTACACACACAGACACACGGGGACCTGCCCATGATTTTCTACATACACACACACACACGTGCTCGCGCGCACACACGCCGACACATACACACGCGCGCACCTGAGAAACTCATTAGGTTAAATTCCTTCCTGACAGTTTCATGTCTTTTCTGTGACTATTTATAAAGCTTCCTTGGAAACGTTTCAAGTTCCAACAAAGTTGAAATAGAGCAAAAAAGGCACAAAAATCTGATATTCCTTTGTCTTTGGCTTCCTTTTATAGGAGAGATTAGTTCACTTGGTTAAGTTTCTTCCAAAAATGTGTTTTTGCAAAAGGCTTTTTCTTTGATATTACCCCAAAATTCCCATTGAAGGGTTTCATCTTTGTTGATTAATTCACTGTGGAGGGGACTGGTTGGCAGCAGGAGGTCAACATTTAGGTCCTTTAATTCTTTCAGAGTTGGTTGTTTACAACTGAAGATAAAATAAATTGGCAAAATTCCTTTCTTTGGTAACCAGGGGATCCAAATAAACTTTGTCGAAAATATCTTTTCTTTCCCTCTTCAGTAGAAATGGAAATTTATGTAGGAATGCTAGCTTCTGCATGTCTCCTTAGCAACGTGAATCTTTTGCCCCTTTCTTTCTGTCTCTTGAAATAATAGCCCCCTGATTGCATAAAGACTTTTCAAATAGGTTAAAGAAGCCAGCTTTGACTCCCATTTGCTTTTCATGCCAGTATCCTTTTCTCTTGGCCAGGAATGTAGGGAATGGGGAGAAGCCAGCTCGAGTTTGTTGAGCTCAAAGCAGTGTCTGCTAATCTTTTCTTAATTGCCTCCATACCCATTTATCTCAGCTTTTTTTCCCCTCTAGGCAAGGAAATAGGGAGACACAAGCTTAATGCAAATATAGCGGTAATAGGACTCTGCAAAGTAAAAATCAAAGGCAGGCACAGTTTACGATTTTTCTCCCCAAACACCTTATTCCACCCCCTTGCTGAAACTCATACCCCAGCATGTATTTCTATCTGGGTTTCTGAAAATCAGCTTTAGGCTTATTTTGCTTAAAAAAAATAGTTTCAGCCTAGAAAAAGTAGAGATGGTTTTGTTAGAGGCTATTTGGAACAAGTTCTTGACTTTGTGTATGTAGGAGCAGTTCAATTTTATTCTCCAAGGTGGTGGGTGGGTGCAAGGGGGTGGAGGAAAGGAAACAAAACATGGAAAATTGCTGTGTCCCCATTTTACAAAATGTGCTTTCTTAAATTGTTAGGTGGACTTGAAGCTTCTGTCCACCAGTGTTTTGAAAGGGAGGGAAACGCCTGAATCGAAACCAGCAATGCTTTGCTTGCCTGTTCCAGAGGAGAGGCAGCTTTTTTGTCGTTTTGCTGTGTGGAGTAGCAGAAAGCAAGGAGGGAAATGTCTTTCCTGAAGATTTTAAGAGCTCCGCTTCATTGTTGAAATAAATTACCTTGGGAGGAATCACCAAGGACAATTTTACTGAAGGCCTTTCACCAGGATCTTTAGGGCTTAATTAAAAACCTTTGTCTTAATTAGAATGAAAACTGCCGTGAAGAGGCAAGCTTGTATTTACAGAAGGAAGATTTTAGGAATGCTATCTACTGACCATAGTATGTCCTACTTAGGCCCAATTTCTACTGCAACTTTCCCTTAAGCCATTATTTTTTAACTTGCATGTGAATTTTGGTATCAAATGTGCATCGTTTGCTTGCTGTTTATAACCCCTTTTATGGTTTTAAGCAAAATAGAACCATGCCTCTTGTGTCCTGGTGTATTGAAGGTTGCGTCAGCACTTCTAGTACAACCAGTAATCCGGTTGTCAGTCAGCCGTAATCCCTTTCTCTGGTGTCCCAGTTCAGTGTATGGAGGACAGTCCAGGCACTCATCTTAAGTTAGAAGTTTTCCAAAAAGACAAATGAGAAAACGGCTAATTGACTCTCATTCGTGGTGGAAACAGAAAAAGAAAAATAAAGTATGCTTGCTTGTTAGGAAGTTCAGAATATGCAGTACTCACATCCTACCAGCCACAGAATTCCTTTCTAAGGATTGTTTTCCCCAGTATTGTTTTGGGCAGCCTTTTAATAAATCTTAAATCTTACAAAAATTATGGTAATGTTTTAGACTTCTGCTTAACCACGTTTTGTTTTGATAACTTTTTTCCTAGAGCATAGTTGTTAGGGTTTCATAGTCATAGCAATACCAGAGAATCTTTAACGTAAATAGGATTGGCTTGAGTGTATACTGAATGGTGACGCCCTAAAATTCAATATCAAATGTGCTGTATAAGCTCTAGGGAGATTTTGCATTTCTTCTTTAAAATTTATAAATATATAACTTTCATATAAAACAGATTGCTTTTTGATGTCTGTATGATTTATCGACTAAGCAAAAAGCAAGGACATACAAATGGTTAACTGAACACATTTTACTGACAGTAATTTGGGAATATAACAAGTGCATTTATGCATCTTTTCATCCTCAAAATACTTGATCAAATAGTACCTTTTTCAAGGGATATTGTTAACATCATTCATGTACTTTCCTAAAAATAGCTGCATTTGTAACATGAGTCACTGGTAGTTTTGAAATGGCAGTGTACTGGATGCTAATAACAGGTGAATATTATTATTTCCAGTTGACAAGAGATTTTTTTAGAGTGCTTTATACGTAAATCTTTTTTTAAAAACTTTAGTATAAAAAACCTATCTTAGGTGGTAGTTTAAGATAAACAGAACTGCCTGAACACCTGCAAATCTTAGAAAATCTGAGATACAATGATTCTGAGTTCAGACATGTATCATCTGTAAATATTTTGAATCTGCACCTTAATTGGAAAACAGACTTTCATTGGGAAACCTCACAATGTGATTTGCTCCAGGGATTGTTCAGCTTGTTGTTTGAAATGAGTTGATATTGGCGCATGTTTACAAATAGCTCAGCAAGTCTGGAAGTCACTACAGTTGTACCCTTTTCTGGCTTCCTCAAAAAGAACATAAGTAGAACAAATGCACTTTCATTAACCTCCACAGCATCGACAGGTGGAAAATTAACAGAGTACCAGTTAATGCCAAGACTTTCTCAACTAATAAACCGGAGAAAACCAAGTGTACCTTAAAGTACTCATGATGATTTTCTTTTAATATCTTCTAGATTTTAAAGTTCCCCAGATATACTTCGACAAAGGACATTTTAATTTGTGGCCAGATATAATTCCTCTTTTGCTCACATTCGTGGAAGGATTGTAATCCCCAGGGAGCCACTTAGATCAGTCTTTGGCAGCTAAAGGATTTGATGGGTGTGGGAAAAGCCTGGCTTTAATAAAACATTTCAAGCCAAAACAAAAACAAACAAAAAGCATATCTGAAGCAATAGATTTTACCTGTTGTCAGGAATACATTTCAGGAAATTTCCTGCAAGGCTCTGTTTAATAGTAAGGCTACTTTAGCAAGACCAAAGATACAGCCAGTACTGCTATTAATAGATATATTAGTGAAAGGAAGTTGTAGATGTTTCAAAAATAAGTCTCTAAACTGCATTACCTAAATAGCACAGCAGGGAGCTCTGTGAACTACTTCTGGTTCTGAGGGCTGCCCCATAATTAATAAATAAATAAATAAATACTATAGCAAACCATATGAGCTATGCTAAATTATAGTGTAATCCTGTAGCAGGGCAGAGTAGTGTTGTGGAGAATACAGGGGACTTTGGATTCTAATTGACCTGAACTTGGCCATTTAAAATCATGTGACCTCATACAACTTAGTTAATATCTCCAAATGGTTTGTCATAAAGTTTAAATATATGAAAGTACCTGCTCATTAGTATTGTATTTCTTCCTTATTGTATATTCAGAAAAACCCAGTGATATTTTTTCAATAAAAATATCAATTTATTAATTGAGGCCTTTTCCCCCCTTAAGTAGTAAAATTTCTTTGCATTGCATAATGAAGTACTTTGTTAACTTCAAATTTAAATTTTGATATGTATTACCTAGTATTTAACAATGCTCTTGGTAGATCATGATTTTAAACCTATTAACCAAAGGTAGCTACCTTTTATTCAGTATTGTTATAGATCAGACCCCTCAGTTATTCCCATTGTCACAATAAATTTGCAAGGCAGCTAATGTTATCCCTATATATTAGTGAGGAGACCAGGGACTTTCATAAGTTTACCAAGGTCTCAGTTAATGGGTAATAGAGACAGATTTTTACCAAGAGTGTTCCAGTTGCTAATGCTGGGAAACTAACCATAACAAAAGTTAGTAGTTAAAATGACAACCATTTTATTATGCTCATGAGTTCTGTGAGTCAGGAATTCAGATAGGACCTAAGGAGAATGGCTTGCCTCTGCTCCAGGATGTCTGGAGCCATAGCTCAGGATAACTTGAATGGCTGGGGACCAGAACATCTGAAACTGTAGGATCCTTTTCCAAATGGTTTCTCTCACGGGTTTGGCACCTAGATAGGAAGAGCTTTGAGGCTGTACTCAGCTGGGACTCTCGCTGGAGTGCCTACAGGTGGCCTTTCTAGCGCTGTGATCTCAGGATAGTTGGACTTCTTACAAATTCGGTGGTTTCCCCCAGAGTGAGAGTCCCAAGAGAACCAGGCTTTTTCTGAACTAGCCTTGTAAATTACACATCTCTTCTACCACATTCCATTGGTTACAAAGGAGTCATATGGCCAGGTTGGATTTAAGGGGAGGAAAATTGGACTCCACCTCTTGATAGAACAGTGGCAAGATCACCTTGTGGAAGAGCATGTTGAATAGGAGATGATTTTGGGCCATGTTTGGAGCATACAGTCTGACACTGAGACTAGCTGAAAATCTGCATTCTTTATAGCCTCTGAAGAACAAAGACAATTGTATAGCTTCTGTACTTAAGAACTTTGAATCGATTGTATGAATAATGTTTGGCTAGAACGAAAACTTTGGTCACCAACATATGGCTTTAATGATTGATCTCTTGTACCTTGGATTTTGGTGAAATGAACTCAAGAACCTAACGTGTCCACAAATACAGATACATAAAACATTCTTTAATCTTTGGTTTACAGTCTCAAATGACCAGTGCTCAAACTGATTAAGAATCTGGTCTGTAATCTGCTACTTCATGTTGTGTGATAAAATCTTACTCTTTTTTTTGGGAAAGTTTTGAATGCATCTGATGAGGTGCTTGGTACATGAACACAAAAACATTAAGATTCCAGGCAGGAGCCAAATTTTGTAGTGCTAGAGAAGTGCCAGAGTTACAGAGTTGTTTTTTGTTTGCTTGATTTTCCTTTGTTTTAATAATAATTCTTCTTTTGATAATTGCCCATATATTGAATCACAGAATCATAACACATTTGAAATAGAAAAGATTTTTAAAATAATTCAGTCCAATCACATTTATTGCACGGATAAGGAAAATGAGGCAGGATGCAACCTTAAAGACCCAATGGAGAGGGTACATTTAGCCATGGAATTGCAGGGGTTGGTTTCAGAATTTTCTGCAATATTGCAGATAACTATTTCTTGGTGTTTGAAGATGAATATTGTCATGTATGGAATTATGGATGAAGAGGAAGGACCACATGGGCAATACCTGCCCACTTTTATAAGATTGTTCAGACTTAGGGGTAGAGAGGGGGACAAGGGCAACATACGTAACTTAAACATCTGTATCCCCATAATATGCTGAAATAAAAAAAAAGATTATTCATCATTCATGACTTGATTTCTCATAGAATTTAAAGAGCCATTAAATACAATCATATGTATTGATAAGTCAGTTAGATTTTAGATGTTTATTACCATCAAATTTGCATTTTCACTATGACTAGTTCTTAAAAATAAACACCACTTTTGCTTTAAGTTTCTCCAGGCTGGGATACTTTAAATTAAAACAATAGCTTAATTTTAAGTTGAAAAATAATTCCAAAAGAATGTAGAAGTCAACTGTGTAAGTGTCTTAGATTGATTAAATGAATATAAGTTTTTATTCAACAACTTATTGCATTCTGACTTTATTAAAAATATATTAATTTATCAGAAGAGATTGATTTTTCTTAAAACAGAATTTTAACCTCACGTATTAAAGGCACTGATAGTTAAATCTTATCAATCTTTTCAAACTATTGGATCAACTCCCTTAAAAATTAGACAAGGACATCTTTCCTTAACCTCTGTGCTCCTAGGTTCGGGTGGAATTTTGGGCCACTAGTAGATCATCAATTTTCTATTCTGTTCTAATATTTCCTTTGGCACTATAGACTCCCATTAAAAAAATACAACGAGGAGACATCTATGGTTTCCCAAAGAATCAGGGAAATATATCTGGATCATCTTTGTCTCTATCAACTTATTAACTGTTGCGAGGTTTAAATTGATAATTTAATGAATCATGTTTCAAGATAACATCACAAATTTTGATACTGTCTATTTAAAATGTCTGTTTATGAGTCCAAAAGTTATTAAAAAAATAGAAGTTGGGACCCCGGAATCACCTATTCTCTGTACATAAAAAGGGACACCCACAAAGAATTCAAATTTTAATCAAAGAAGATTTTATTGCTATCCCTAAATTTAAGGCCCCTAAACCAAATATTCACCAAAACTCTTCTTTCGTGCTCTGTGAATGAAACCTGTAGTCTATTCCTAACACCTCTAGGTGATTTAGAGAGAGAAAGAAATGCCTTCCCTCCAGTTTCCCATCTTCTCAATATACCCAATGAGTTAGCTTCATTGAAACATATTCATTGATTTTTCTACAAAAGGGTAGATATTATCCTGGTACAAATTCAGCTTGTGTGCCAGACACTGTGCTGAGAGTCAGGTGGTGAGAGTCAGGTGATGAATGAAACAAATGTTGTCTGTTAAACAAATTAATGAAATAAATGTACAAAATCCTATAAAGAAGGAAACAGAAGTTCTACTTCTGCAGAGAGATATAAGAAGGAGCTGGTGGGAGCAGTAGCTTGCCAATTTTATCCCTCTATATTTACTAAAGGGGTGTCTTAATACCGATTGTGGGTGGCTGTCTAGCTGTCTTCCTTCTACTCTTTGATTATTTTTAGCTGCCCTAAACCCATCACAAAAACATTTTAGTTGCTTAGAGAAAGGTCACCCACTTCTAATCCTGGCGTGGATTTTCTTCTTCCTGATTTTCCAAATGATCAAGTTTTCTAAATTGTAAACTTCTCAGGTTTTTTTTTCCTCAAAGAGTGGAAAAGGAAAAATGTTCAATATATCAAACTCATCACTAATCATAGAAATACCATGATTACAAATGATTATTGAGAAATACTGGTACCCATTAGGTAATATTAGTTACCACCAAATGCTAATGAAAGCTTTCTAATAT
Organism: Avahi laniger; assembly: GCA_963575035.1. NCBI lineage: Eukaryota > Metazoa > Chordata > Mammalia > Primates > Indriidae > Avahi > Avahi laniger. The sequence goes on along the minus strand of CAUYSK010073725.1, from coordinate 43,729 downwards.
AGTACATGGTAAGAAACAGCAGTCATTAGAGATGATAGTGTTCTTTTTTGTTTAAATACTGAAACTTGTTTTAATAGTAAGGCTCTTTTCTAAGAACTGTATACAATGGTTTTATTTCAGGAAAAAACACCATATGTTATTGTTTATAGATTATAAATTACATTACCACTGATCTTTCTAAGGTAGAATTCTGTGAAGCAGCTGAAATGTCCTTGTATTTTTTAAATAAAATATGTATATTCTTCTAACGTCACAGAACAACTCCAAGGGCTTGAGCAAAATTATCAAGGGTTGAAAACTAGTAACCTGTCTGATACTTTTGGACAACTAGGATTTTCCAAAATTTCAGCAAAATTGACATGCACTTTGGTCATATTGCATCACTTATTTGGATGGTTACCTGGTGTCATTTTTATAGCTTAAAATCGCGTTGGCACTGTACTTTTGAAGCAGTCTTTATCTGTGAATGGGTCCAAAGAGTAGCACTCTGTATTGCTACCAGCATGACTAACATGGGTATCTAAAGTAGCTGCTTTTACAATACTCCACTTCACTTTGTGCACCATAGTACACATGGTGTCTATATTGTTTGTCATTTTATAAAAGACAAATAGTTATTTGCCTTAAATATTTGCACATGAAAATGTCAGTTTTAATACCAATTATTGAGAAAAAAGAGATCATTTTAATTATTGAAATTAGAATCCAAATTCTTTTGACTGTCTTTGTTTGTGTCTACATCATGGAGTGGTGTAAAATTAATTTAGGTCAGGATGCAACTTAGCCAAGAAAACAAAGTTTAAACTGCCTCAGTAACAGGTTCAGTTTTCCACTTCATTTGCCACATGTGGACTAACTTTAAAAAGTTAAGTATATCATTTGGTACTTTGGGAAGTAGTTAGGCTAAGTTTATAGTTCTACACAAAATCACAGCACTGTTTTGATTCATTCTTTATATATGAGAATATAGCCTTTCCATCGAGACTCAGAAGTATTTAGCATTAATCTTAAAAAAAATTCTTCAGTTACATTTGGTGAAAATAATTGAATGCCATAATTAATTTCTGACAAAGTGAGCTAGTTGGGAAAAAGTCATGATCTTCAGTGAAGAGGGAGATAACTTGGGGAATGTGAGTTTGAAATATTATTCAATATCTGAGTTTTTTATTCCTTAAACCAATACCAACCATCCTAGTATTTTCCCTGCCTTCCTTCCTTCCTCTCTTCCGTCCATCCCTCCTTCCTACCCTCCTTTCCTTCCCTGCTTTCCTTCCTTTCCATCCTTCCTTTTTTCTAGAGACAGGATCTCACTCTGTCACCCAGCCTGGAGTGCAGTGGCAGGATCATAGCTCACTGTTACCTGGAACTCCTGGGCTCAAGTGGTCTTCCTGACTCAGCCTCCTGAGTAGCTGGGACTATGGGCATGTGTCACCACACCCAGCCCTCCAATTCTTGATGATAGAATGGGATTGGCAATACCAACTTAGCTTTTTAAGTTCTCATCAATATAATTAAATTAAATTTAAATATTTTGCTATATGTATGTCCTACAAGTGAATGAAAGTATTTAGAAAAACTGAATGTTCACTGAGAACGAGTGAAAAAGATCCAATCTATTTAGGAGAATTTGTGGATAACTTATAAGGAGCAGTGTCAAGATGAGTTACGTATATTATTTTGGTTAACATAATTTCGTTTTGGAAGAGTTCAAAGATGAAAATACAAGTGTCATTTGGACAAATTTGAATGTGATTATAAAAATTTTCAAAAATGTGTGTTTTAATTTGTGATGAGAATTGTAGAAAAGTGAGAATCAGCCATTAAAACAATAGAATACGTTTAGGGCAATACTACCCATCCAAACAGTAGGACTTGAATGTATAGAGTTAAAAATTTGTTTCTTCATTGCTTTTTAATTATATCTAATTTCCTAAAAGAAGTGGCTATTGTGTGCTCAGGGATTTACATACACTAGAACTAATCTCAGTATACAAATAGTACCTACAGAGGTAAATAAATTAGCCAGTGTTTGACAAGTTAAAAGTTTCAAAATGAGTTGGGCGAAGGCAGAAAGCTTTAGGCACCGATGTAATCCATTGACCTTGGCTCAAAAGTGTAGAAAACATATCCTCATTAAGATTTTGCCTTTGCTGAAAATCAGAAGTGAATTTTGACCATGAGTTCCCTAAGGGAATAAGAATTCTCCGATTGGGCAAATTATAATTTGGCCTATAGAATTTTCATAATTCAGTGGCAATTTCAGACCAGTCTCATGTATTAAACTGCTAAAGTAAGTCAGCACAGTTCTGCAGAATACTGAAGCTTTTGTAGACATTGGAAACTGTGATGCCAGCTAATAAAAATACCTTGCAAAAGGACTTGAATTTAATTCCTGAGTTGCAAGTTAATGTTGGACTTGATGTTGTAATATAGGGACTACCTGATTTTTATCCTGTAAATACAGGGGAAAATATTATGTATATACATTTTTCTGTTGTTTTCTAATTTTTTTTCTGTTAGGGAAAGCACTAACAGAGAAGCATGCACTTATCTTGTGCCTGCGCTTCTCTGGGTGCACTTCTAATACCTCCAGGGTGTCACTGTGTCAATTTTTCTAAAATACTCTTGAGGAACCTGACATGTAATATGGCAGCCTCATTTCAGGTTTGGTTTCTAGATCCAAAACATGCCTCTCAGCCCATTTGAGCCTTCCTGGATTTATGGACCAAGAATGTACCTTATTTCCTCAAAACTGATCATCACCTGTTCTCTGAGGTCTTAGAAACTAAACTCAGATTTCCAATCAGCTGGCCTGACATTGAACAATGGGCAGTTTTAATTGTGCAAAGCACTGCAGTTTGTAAAAGAGAACCACGGCCGTTGGTGTTCTGCAGGGCTGGTTTATGTTCACTGCTCCACTACAGTATCAGTACATCATTTATAGAAAGTGAAGTACTAATACAGAGTAATAAATCTCTCCGGATTCTTAACACTTCATCTGGCTAAATACTGTGAGGGCTATAATTGGAGAACTAAGATTGATATAGAAATTAACTGATTATAAGAACTTAAAATATATGACTTTTTTTTAAAGAAATGGGGCTTGAAATTGAGAATTTTATGACATTTTAATTTGTTTTGCAAACGCAATATGGGATAGCAAGTATTTGTGGAATGTAAACCTTTTAATGGAAAAATCATTAGGGTAGAGACAAGTTTTCTGGTCATTTATTATAATATTACTATAAATTGGCCAAGTCTTACAGTATGTAATAAAACCTTTTTTATGTATACTTATTAAATCTAGTATTGGACTTTGGTTGGCAAGTAAATACCTACCTACCTATATATAAACACAAAGCCCAACCTATTATTTTAATGGCTATTAGTAGCTATTTATAAAATATTTTTCATTTTTTTATTCCCCGTATCCCAGTCTTGTTCAGTAAAAGAGAGGGAAATGATAACTGGCCAATCTACGTGGTCCCTGACTTTAGTTCACCTCTCAGCCTGGCCCGATTATTTGGACAATGGGGGATTCTAGTTGTTTACTGAAAGAGGCACAAACCCACAGGCCCTGTTCATAAGCTCCGAAATGCCCATGCCGAACCTTGACAAGTGTCCCAGGCCTCCTTGACTGTGGTAGCCATATCTAACCACTTTTTCAGCTTCCTGATTGGGGTTCAGCTGGTCAGCGGTTTAAAGTTTTGGTTCTGGGCAACTGGCCTGAGTGAATCATTCCAAATGGATATGATGACAACAATTGTAAAACTTGGCACCATCTACCAGGGATATAGTCTGAATAATCCAGTCTAAGCCCCAGGTTTTGGCCAGAACAGTAGTAGTTATGGCTTATTTCTAGTCTCTCTTGAAAAAAAAATAGCTTTTCTGTTTGAGCAGACATATCTCTGGTTGTGGACCAAAGGGAAGGGTAGCAGTATTACAACAGTGGTAATGCTAATGACACTCCTTGTTGACTTTACATCTAGAGTAACTTTCTCATTGGCCACAACTTTAGTACTGAAAATAAACATAGAACATTTAGAAGAAAATCCAGAACTGATTGTGTTTTTCTTATTTTGAGTAGTATTTCCTGTGCTACGAGAGGTTCCTTTCCTAATTAGGTTCTAGTCCCTTTTAATAACTTTTATTCTCCTGGTGCCTTCTCCTATTACATTTTACTGGTTTTCCATGTGAAATAAAGTGCTGCTGTTTTGAGGAAATGTAACATGTGCAATTAGGAGTTTTTGTAATTTTTTGTTGCTATATTGGATAAGTATCACTTTGCACTCCTGTATTACTCATTTATCAAGTTGACTCCATTGTGTTTTTTTTCTTGTTTGAGAGGCCTTTACCTAGAAAAAAAGTTCAGCATTTGAAAATGGTATATAAAGTATAGACCAGAGGTCAGTAAACAGCAACCCAGCAGCAAGGTCAAAACCAGCCCACAAAATGTTTTTGTAGATAAAGTTTTAGTGGATCACAGCTATGCTCATTTATTTACATATTGTCTATGGCTGTTTTCACACTACAGGGCAGTGTTGAGTAGGTACAACAGAGACCATGACTCACAGAGACAAAAATATTTATTATCTGGCCCTTTATAGGGAAAGTTTGCCTATTTTTTCTATCTTAGTCTGTCTTTAAAAATGCAAACCAACATGTGCATTTTAGCTGTTCTTTGAGGATATTTAAAATAGATGAAAACGATCAAAATTAATTCCTGTTTGGTTTTGGGCTGAAAGTGAAAATAGTCAAATGTGTGGTATTTCATGCACATTGGGTTATATGAAAGCTTATCAGGAAAAAGCAATCTATTGCATTTTTATTTTAGGATTTTTTTTTTCATGGTGATGAGGTCTCATTATGTTGCCCAGGCTGATCTCAAACCCTTTGCCTCAAGAGATCCTCCCACCTTGGCCTCCCAAAGTGGTAGGATTACACGCTTGAGCTGCCATGCCTGGCTATTTTAGGATATTTTAAAGTGGATAGATACTTAGTTATATCTTGATTGAAATAAAGCCAACACTTTAAAAGTTTTTATTTATGTAAAATAGTGTGGAGAAAGTTGCTAAAAGTAATAATCATTTTATAAAAGTAATAGTCCATCTAGAAAGTATTCAGCCTAGGCTCTCTTAACCAAACTCTCCAGGAATTGGATGGATGGATGGATGGATGGATGGATGGATGGATGGATGGATTTCGTTCTTTTCTTTGTACCCCAAACACTAGGATGTAATTAAACTTTTTTTAACACAGAAATTTCAACTTACACACATTTCAGAAGGATTTCCATTATGTTAAAGTGCAAAATAATTGTGGTATGTATAAACTCTTCCAAAGAAATTTAGAGACTTCCAAATGTAAGGGTTATTCTTTTGGCTTTTTAATTCAAAGCTACATGCTGTTATGGAATAACAAAAGCCTTAGTATGCCTATCCTTTTAACTGCTAGTTGAAAGCCTCATACACTTTTGTTTGAAGTTGTATGACTTTGTTACAAATAGATGACATAAAAAATGCTCTCCACTTTCTTGTGATTCATCTTTATATTTTAAGAGGTGGATTTGTTCTGTTTTCTTCTTGTTTGTTTGTTTTACGATTGCAGTGAAGGTCTTAGTTGAGCGCCCATGAAACATCCAGAATTTCATAGGAGGAGAGGATGTGGGAGAGGTTGCTTAAGGCAGGGATATATAAAGTATAAATAAAAGAAGAAAATCTTGGGGTATTGTAGGTTCCTCCACTACTGCAGCAAAGAGTACACTTTGGAAGCTTTCTGGAGGGGTGATTTCAGAAGAAAGCATCAAAATACCATGAGTTCTGGATTTTGGATAGAATCCATTGCAATTTTACTATAGATTAAAATCTGTTTGCATTTGCTGCACATACATTAAACTGAGGGCCAGAAGAGGAAGCCTGGGGCTTTTAAACAACGACCACTGAAGAGTGCTACTCTTCACAGAATCCTTTTATATGATGTTTCCTAAGCTATGTATAGTACTTTCATAGATTCACTTTGTTTCTTCTGAGAGAACATTCTACCCTTCTTAAGAATGGAAAATGGCCCAGTTTTCTGTCATACCATTTCTACATTTTTATTTTATAAGCAATGACAGCTGCATTTCAAGGGGGTTTACATGTCACTAAGTGTGTAAGAGACTCTTTTGAAGTGTCCCATGTACAGAGGCCTGCACATAGTAAATGGTCAATACATGGTTACTGTTTCTGTATATGAATGAAGACAGGAACTGAGTAGCCATTTTGAGTCCATTCTGGCTCCCTGCGGATACTGAACTTCAGAAACCATCCCTGTGGTGGTAAATACAGCAATGAAATTGGAATGGAATTTTAAAAAAGAGGAGGAAAAAGCAAACAACAAATCCTCTTGATGCTAATTTGCCTGGGAATTGTTTTAGTGGGGTGGGAGAGGCAAATAAAAATTGGGGGGATTTTTATTCGGTGAAGGAAGGCTTGCCAAGAAGAAACAGCAGTAAAAAAGAATGTATTACACTATTGTCACACATAACATGTATGAACATGAGAGACTTAAAAACCCAGACACAAAAGAGTTCATGCCATTTATATGAAGTTTAAGAACAGGCAAAACTCAGCTAATCTATGGTGACAAATGTCCTCTGTAGCCTGGGTGGGAGGTTATTGACCAGGAAGGGGCAGGAGAGAATCTTCTGGGTGATGGAAATGCCCTATATCTTAATCTGGATGTGGTTACTACACTGGTGTATAAATATCTATAAAAATTCATCAACTTCTCTACTTTCTATACTTAAGATTTGTGAACTTTATAGCTCACTAAAAATTTAAATCATAGTAATATTGAAAATAGGTCATGGAGGGGACACTCGATTTAACATGAATGCTTAATAAAGTCTTTAGAAGAAAAACTTGGCAAATGCCTGGTCTAAAAACTCTGCTGAGCTTAGCATATGAGACTCTTCCGAATAAGGGCATTTGTATTAATTTTTGTTGCAAAACACTTTAAACCCCAAAGGATGCTTAGTATGCAGGAAAATCACATCTGTTAAGCCGCAGCAAGGTGAAGGCTGCAGAACGTAGTTCTGTTGATTCTTTCAGGACTTACAGCTTAAAAGCAATGCCTGTCTTCTTTCTTTCCAGATTGGCAGATTGCTACTCTGGCTTTACTCTTGGGCGGTGCTGCCATCATTCTCATTGCATTCCTGGTGGGTTTGATTTCCATCTGCGTGGGATCTCGAAGACGCTTCTACAGACCTGTTGCTGTCATGCTTTTTGCAGCAGGTAAATATGTTCATTGCTTTCAAATGGGTATTAACGTTTCATGAGCCTTTCTACCATTCTCCCTTCTCATGCAGAAGAGGTACATGTTTGCTGCATTACGTAAAAATTGAGAGACGTTTCTTACATTTTAAGGTAAATTGGCTAAAAGTTTATCATATTATCAGTTTTCAGTGTGTTAAGCATTTCACAGAGTACAGTGGCAACTTCTAAACCTCTAAAACATGAATAAAAAGATATTTCTTGGCAGGGCTATCACCTTAGGAATTGCAGCAGATGTATTTACCAAGTCTTTTTTACATGTAGTTTTTTCCCCTTTTTACCTCCCTCTGGTGATTTTAAGGCAACGTTATTTTTCTGGTATGGAACTGAAAAAAAATTCCAAAATATGTGCTGTTAAAGGCATACATCTCTTTGGAACTAAGCATAGTTATACTGCAAAATAACATATAAGTTGAACCATAAGACAAGTCAATTATATGAAGTCAATTGTATGTTAATTTAACAACCATCATTCTGTGAAGCACAACTTGGATTAAAATATTAAACAATGTAAACTAAAAGACAGGAAGCGATTTAGAAAAGAGGCTTGCAGACTAAAACCTCAATACATGATTTTTGATGTGAGTTTTAATTTTCGTTTATAAGAAAGCCTTTGAATATTTTGTTCTTTTCGATTCAAACTGAAGTATTCTGTGATTCCTCCAATTTACCCTGTCAATTGTATCTGATTTGAAGGCTGCAAAATAAGCCCCTGTGACTGTCAATAATGAAGACACTGCCAAGACGGTCTAGCCTGTTAGATGGATTTTTAAAAGCTGTTTAAAGATTGGAATAGATGAAATTTCTCGGGATTTAAAGGGTAGTTTGAACTAAAAATGTGAAATCAGAAGTGTTCTGCTGCCCCCTACTGTTTTTGTTCATCTTCTTATACTCATTGAAGACTGGTCAGAATGTAGGTGTCATAGCTAAGGTACAAAGGACTGGAGGAGTCCAGAAGTGCATCTAATTCAGATCATTAAGTGACTTGCTCAAAATCACGTAGTAGTTACTAGCAGGCCTGGGGCTAGGGGAGTTCTGAATCTTAAACTAGTGGTTCATTCATGACTGATTCCCTCATTCATGAAACTATGTTTTTTGTGTGTCTTTTACAGGCTAAACATTGTATTAAGACACCTATAAAACTGGCCAAGGTATCATCACTGATACTTTCTAATAGATTAGAAAGCATGATTTCAAAAGATACTTTGAAGTCTTAGGCAGTGACCCTAGTATCACTATTTTTATTGCTCTCATGTGTAGTAAAAGTCTCTATTGTGAATGATTTAATACAAAATGAAGATTCCCTTAAAGATTCCATCGCTATTCTCCAGTTTATTTTCTTGGTTCATGGATTTACCATGGCTCTTTTTCTATTTTTAGAATGAAATAGCTTAGACATTTTAATTGTAGTATAAGGTTGTCTTTACAGCTAGAATTTATTAACACAATGATTCATCAGTTGTAATACAGCTTCTTGATAAATTGTTCTGAAACAATATGCCATTCTTTAAAACTGTAATTCTGTTTTGAGGAATTTTTAGAATATATAGACATTTCTCATTTTAGGGTGGTATAGAGATATTCTAATCATTTATTATAAATATCCAATATTATTATGCATACTTAGTTACTATTTTACTGAGACTTTAGCTTATTACATAATGGAATATGTAGAATCTATAAGGGCATCGATTGTTTATATCATCTATTACAAACATGCTTAGAATAAAAATTCCAGGTTTTGTTCTAAAAGAAAAGATCTGTATATTTTTCTAAGGGTAGCAAAATTTATGGAAATGTGAAAGTAAGTGCTATTTGTAACAGAAAATGTGTTGTAAATCAACATAAGTTATAGGTAATGGGGCTTGGCCAAAATATTTTGATTTAGCTTTAGCTACCACAAATATTAGTAAATTATAACATAATGAAAGGAATCCCTGTAGCAAAATTCATATAATGTTGTTCTACCCACCGAGACTGAAAATGAACATTACATTGCTATGTTTAAAAAATGTACATGTGCCGAGATTTAATTTTACTCATTTTCTTTTGACACCATGATTATGGAAGATTGTCTTGAAGTAACCATTAATTTAGTGTCAACTTTGCATGTAAGCAAGATAAAACTTACTGGTTATTTGTAACATGCCATGAAAGGGTTTCTCTTTCCCATTTGGAAAAGCCATTAAACAGTTGCCTATAGCTGATTTCTGGAAAAGATAGTCATTACACATAATAATCCGTTATTGATGGGTGTAAGATTAGCAAAGTTGGAAAATCTGCCTACTTGAAACAATGCCAGCTAAAGTTATGGTTGTTTATTTTGCTTGCTTCTCAGTAAACATGCTTATTCTAGTGGTTGGCTTGTCTAACTTGTAATTTGGTTTAGTGATTCTTCATAAATGTATTTTTGGAGCCATTTCCCCTGTTGCTTATCTTGTTCTACTTGAAAATGGTCTATGTTTTCTCATTTCTCAAAATAGGCAATATCTTAGTGTTCACACACATAGATAATGATCTCTATCTTAACAAAGAAACATTCTTTTTTTTCTGCTGAGACATGCAATACATAAAATCAAAACAGACATACTACTATCACTTAGAAAAATTTCTACCTGGGACTACATACTTAATTCATTCAGTACCATGTGCTGTGCCTGGTACTCATATGTACTCAATAAAAAGTTTTTGAATGAATGATGAAAAGATGACCAAGGCGCGTGGCTCATAATCTGGTAGGGAAGAAATGGGCATGTAAACAACTAACTAACCGTAATTCATTTTTTTAAAACCATTTCTTTCTTTGGGACTTATGAAATAGCAAGTTTCACATGACTACAAAGCTAGGACCAAAACACTCAGTAATTATCAAAATGATTTTTTAATTTATTTATTTTTTATTCATTTATTTAACAAATATGTTGGGCATCTACACTATGCAAGTGTACTATCTTGGTGTTAGAAAATATATTCTAAGAGTTTTTAGTGAAAACTGTTGATTAAGTCTCATAAAGATTTCCAAACAGATTTTAAAGCTTTTTGTCTTCTTTTTTTCTCTAAGGTGTTTTATTTAGGGTAGGCTTGCTAGCCATCACTGCAGTCCATCTAAAACACTGTCCTATTTCCCACAACTCTCTTTCTTGTTGGTCCTAGGAGTCTATACTTCAAAATTAGATGTTTTCTATAATAATAATTCTGATAATAATAATTAACCGAAAACCTACCATCTGCCACAGTGCTAGAACTTAACGTATGCTATCTCTGATATAACAATCTTAAAAGTAGGTATTTATTTCCCCCATATTATCAATGAAGAAACAGGCTCAGAAGGGTTAAGTAATTATCCAGAGTTATCCAACTAGTAAGTTGCAGACCCAGGGTTTAAATTCAAGGCATCTATCTGACTTGAAATCCCAAATGAGGATTCACAAGTCATCTTTACTTGGGTACATATCACATATAGAAAAGCCAGAGCAGAATCAACCTTGATTTTGAATTCAGCTGCCAATTATGGGCCGCAGTTCGAGTCCATCCTGTAACTACAGTTACACCATTTCTCAGGAGCAACACCTGAAGGAAGTCATAAAGACCACAAATTGATCAGTGCAGCATGACTGAACCATAGCACATAATGCAAGCTGTGCACATTTCCAGTATGGTTGACTACAGCATACTTTTTTGTGTGTAACTCACAATGACAGATAATATATGGCATGATTCTGATAACTGGCATCCAGTTGTCTTTACTAAAGACTCGGTGAAATTAGAGGGATTACCTCTTTTAGGGTTCTCTCTTCTTTTATTGTCTGGTTTTGAACTGTCTGCAGGTCATTTTTGTGCCCCATAGGGACTTAGGGTGAGTGTTTTCTTTTTTCCCAAGGCCTTTCAAACAAATTGCAGAAAATTCTCAGCCTTTTATAATTTGGATTTTAAGTAACAGAATCCCTATTCATTGCATTACTAAGGATGCTTGTTTTCTGTTATGTCTGCAAAAAGCCTCCTATGAGTGATTGTTTATACAGAATGGTGATGGGTGGGGGTGGGGAGGTCCTGCAACTGATTTTCTTCTCTGAGCTATCTCCGATTAGAGGCTTGGGTTTTGCACCCCTCATCACCACCATCCCATAAGTCACAGTGAGAGTGAGATGGCGAAAGCCATTTCAAGTGTAGATTTTGGCAGAAAATTCAGCGTCCAGCTTAGATTTCAAGCTAAAAGGAAGTTCTTCTGTTTACAGATCTTTAGATTCCATGTTACTTTCTTTGTACTGATATCAAGCTACTCTTTGGCTAGAGCAATTTGCAGTATCACTGCCCAATAATTAATGTCATACATTTAGTAGTTATAGATTAAATTAAAAAAAAAGCAAAAAAAATTCATAGCTTCATATTAACCCTTCATGGGCAAACGTTTTTATTCTCCAAATCATTGTTTCCTTTCTGTCAGTTCTATATTTAGGGACCTGGCTAGTAAGGCCTGACAATTCTGCTTTTAAATTATCTCCTAAGTCTGTACCTTCTTTTCATACCCCACCATTATTGCCTTAGTTGAGGCCATAACTGTTCCTCAAGTGGAAAATCTCAGCTCCCAAATTTGGTCTTCCCCTACTTTGTTTTATTTTTCTATGGTAATATCTGACATAAAATAGCTCTGTGACTTCTTCCTTTCGTTTTCCAAGAATCTAGGTTTTTAGTTCTTCCTTTGTAGTCTTTTCTTTACATTGACTGACCTTCTTTCCCCACTGACGACACCTTAGTCGTCACTGCCCACTTGTCCCCAGGCACTGACTGACCTCCTAGGGGCCTGTCCTTCTCTAGTCTCTTCCTTGTGTAGTTTGTCTTGCACACAAACACATGAAATCGATTTCTGAAGTACACATCTGGTCTTGTCACTGGCCATTTTGGTTTCCCCAGAAATAGACTCTGAGACAAGGAATCAAGTGAAAATACTTTGTTTGCAAGGTAAAGGAAGGGGTATGGTAAGGGGTATGGAAAATGACATAGGGACAGGAGGGCAGCCATTTAAGGGTACGTTTTCAAGCCAGTTTTCACTCGAAGCAGCTGGAGCTTAATCCTCCTGGAGAAACTCTGGAAACCAGTGGAGAACGCACACATCAAGAATTATCTGACTTGAAGAACTAGGAGGCTGGGCTGTCTATGCCCCAAATTCTGAGTCATTGGTAAGAAATGTTGGGTGTGATCAAGAGACAGCAGTGTCAATTTTCTGGAACTTCTGGCTTGCCTCAGAGGCAGCCAGGATAGCTTTAGTGGGCACAGGAAACTCAGGAAAAGACATGGAATTGCCGGCAATTGGAAGTCAGGCTGGCATTTTTATAGACGTGATGGAGATGAGAGTATATGGATAGGGCACCAACAGCATCTACAATTAAAATTAAATAACAGTTAAAATAACCTCTCAGATGTCTCCCTAGAGATACAAAAGTCTATGATTTTATGACATACTAAGTCTTTTACAGTCTGAACTAAACATCTCCCTTTCTATCCACCCTTCATTTTGTCCCATGTAAGTTGCCTATAGTCACACCCTCTCATACCTCTAAGTTCTATACAAACTGCTCTTTCTTCTTAGAGATCTTTCTTTTTCTTTTATCCGTTCCTTCTGACCAACTCCTACTCATCCTTTGAACTATTGAACCAGTTCAAATGGTGCTTCCTCTCTGAAGCCCTCCCTTTTTTCTCTAAGCAGAATTGGTACTTGGCATATCGTTGGAGCTCACTAAATGGGTGTTGAATGGATTATAATAAATATGCCTCTACTACTACTGTTTAACACATTGATTTGTATTTAATCTATGTGTCTGTCTCCACCATCAGCATGAAATCTCAAAGGGCAAGGGCCACGTCCTGTGTATCTCATCCCATTCACCTAGAACACACTGGGTACCTAGTCAATGTTTGTTGAAATATCCCCTTAGAAGAAAATATTGAATATTTCAATATTGAGTGGGATATTTTAATACTGAAACCATTGAAAAATATCCTCTTAAAGCTAGAAAAAAACATAGGAATTAGTAGGTCTATGTTCCTGTCATTCCTCTATCCACACAATTTCATGCTTGGGCAATTTCATTACCTATTTTCAAAAAAAAAAGTATGGGGAGAATAAAATGAACCCCCAAATTCCCTCCAAATTCTAAAATACTTCACAGCTTTACCTATGTTATCTCTGAGGTAGAACATAGACAATACCACATTCAATGCCTATTTTGTGTCATTGGTGGTAAAATCGAAATATAATATGGTGGCATTTTCTTGACCTTTGAACTCTTTAGGTTTTTTTTCCCCCCCTTATGCAGCATCTATGAAAGGGGAGGCATTTTTACCTGCATCTGTGTATTTTATTAAATGGAGAACATTATTTATAAATGCAGAATTATATTTTTTTCTCAATTTTGCTATTACATGCATTTTTCTCTGTGATACCAAAGAGAGTAAAATAATTGAGAGGCATAAAAGCATTTAAGGGTAATTTTCATCGGGCTCCAACACAATCGAGGTCTAAGAAAGGTGTTCAGGAGAGTATGCCAGTGGAGGCTAATGGATTTGTATTTCCACTTTTCCACTAGAGGGAAATTATGTCATTATATTTTACCATGGAGGCCAAATATTTGCTAAATAAAACACATTGAAATGAATATTAAAAGCAGCTTAGATAAACACCTCACTCCAGGGACTAGCTGAATCACAAAAGGGACAGTGTAATCCTTTAGAATATAATTCAGATTCGTTATTATTTCTCTGCTTAAATTCCTCTAGCAGCTGCCTATCACACATAGGATAAAATCCATATCCCAGCCATGGTTCACAGATTGTTCATGAACCGCAGACAGCTCCTGCTGTCTCTTCCGTGGTATCTCATGCCGCTCCCTCCCTGCTCTGTGTACTGCAACCATAGCCTTCTGACTTTCCAATGCACTAGGTGTACCCCTGTGTCTGGAGTTTTGCAGTGACTGTGCCCTTCTGGGAATGCTCACTCTCCACCATATTGATCTGCACCCCCAATTCATTCAGGTCTGTGCTCAAATATCTCCTCCCCAGAGCAGCTTTCTACCACATTAATCTAAAAGAGTAGCCCTCATGCCTCTGTCTCATCCTGCTTTCTTGGATTTTCTTGTGTCTTAGCAATGGACTGCTACACATGAGAGTATCAACTTTGTCTGTTTTAATACCAATAATGCCTTAAACTGTTTCACTTTAGAAACATTCAGATATATGTTGAATGGATGATGCATTTATTGATGAGGGAATTATTATATCTAACTCGCATTCATATTTCAATGATATCCTGACAGGATCGGTCAGGATTTGACTAGTAACCCAAGTACAGAAGCCTAAGGAGAAATGCCTTTTTTTTAAATGTACTTGATAACTTTGGAATTTTTCTTCTCTGTAGTTCATGGTTAATAGTAATTGACCTCTTCTTAGTTTTAAGACAATTAAAACATGAAAGCTTCCTTTCCCTCACAAAGGCACAGAACCAACTCAATTTTTTTAAATTAATACACATTTTAGCACTTACTAGCCGGAAATAGATGAAGTGTGGGTCGTATAATATGCTGTTGTCTGAGTCCTAACGATGACCTAAAACTTTTTCTGAAACTTTTAAACTATAAACAAGGTGTGATTTGTGTTTTGGATGTTGAGAGATTCTTCCTTTGTATGAATTTATTTATCCATCCATTCTCGTAGTAACATGGAAATATGGTAGGCAGGGTGCTGGCCCAGAGCAGTGCTGAACTACATGGCAAAGATGTTTGGAATTCATATATCTAGCTCCACATAGATCTTTTGACCCCCTTAGTCAGACCTCGTAGAAAGTAATGATTTTGAGGAGTTATACCCTCATGAATTTGCTATAGTTCATCAGTTTTATGAGAGAGAAAGACAACTGTTATATAAACTTTCTAAGAATGTTAATCATATTGGTAATAATGATCTTTACAAGTGCTGAGAATAGATGACAGTAGATTTTAAAGCATAACAATTCCAGTTTAATTAAACACTATCCATCCTAGTGCTCTTTTTTAAAAAATATAATAAACTATATCAAAATTATATATATTTTTTTCTTATATCAAAGTTTTGTTCTCTCCTGTTCTTTAACTGTTCACGTTTTTGTTCTTGCACTTCAGGAATTGACAGTATTTTTCAGAGGAATTAAGCAGTAATGATTTTAACCAAAAAAATTACTTCACATAACAGGGGTTAACAAACTTTTTTTGTAAAGGGCCAGAAAATAAATGCTTTTGCCTTTGTGGGCCACATGGTTTCTGATGCAACTACTCAACTCTGCCACTCTGTAGTGTGGACAATATTTGAATGAGCATTGCTGTGTTTCCCAAAACCAAGCAGACCAGATTTGGTAGTTTGACAACCCATATTATATATAACTGTACCTCATATTTTTTAGGAATAAGATTTTCTGTTTCTTGAGGGTGGAAGCTATCGTGTGGTATAGAATGAAGCAGATTCATCCCATAAATTCTAGTTAAATTGATTTAAATAAAATAAAAACTATATAATAGTTGCTGTAATAGAAAGTTTTCAATGTTAAGTAGAAGACATTATTTCTTGTGAAATCCAGTATCTCATATAAAAATACCCACAGGATAAATATCACTTTAGTTTTAGACAGTAAAAAACAAAACAACAGCAACAAAATAAATTCCTCCTTCCCAGGTAATTAGTTTGGTTTATTTTATTAGGTATGACTTTAACCCTGACTGAGAACTAAGATCTAAGTAGGAAATAAGAGCTAGGTTTTGTGCTCTGTTGTAGTAGCCACCATTAGCCTAGGTTTTCCAGTATCGTTATCTCCTGTGCCTTCATAGACTTAATTCTATTGTGAAAGTAGGTAGGAAATAGATATGTAAATGTCATGTTAGATATAATAGAAAGGGTTGTAACTTCTTGACAAAGATGACTTTTGAGCCCTATTTAAAATGAGAGGCATGGACTGGATGTGAGGAAAAGAATGAAAGTAATTTTGTATTAGAGTAATATAAGCAAAAACATCAAGGTAGGACTTTCTGGAATATTGGGCTGAGTTAGATGGTATTGTGAAACAACGACAAACAACAAAGGCACATTTCAATCACAGATTGATCTGTTTCATCAGTAGAAAGGAGTTTGAATTCCCCAATTCCTCAAGAGCATAAATGAAAATTTTAGTTGGCATTGGGGTCACTATTCTTGGGAAGTTATTTAGAAGTTTTAGTAGTAGAACAGTTTAGCTTTAAATTAGTACTACTTGCCATAACAGTAATAATTACATATGTGTTTGTAAGGTAAGAATAACTGTTTCGTATGCTTATATAAATTATTATATTGTACTAATCACACCAAATATTAATAATGACTTGCTAGTTATTATAGGACAATTCTTCCTATATTGTGAAAAAATGTTTAAATAAAAAAGTTAATATTTTAAAGCATACCACCTAGAATATCTAGTACTTTAAATTTTTTGGCTTTTATGTTTATTTGATTAAAAATGAACTCGTACATATGTCTTTATATGTTTATATCATTTTATTTCCTGTAAATAACATTGTCTAATTTTGCTTTGCTTCTCTTTCAGTTGTTTTACAGGTTTGCAGCCTGGTCCTTTACCCAATCAAGTTCATTGAAACTGTGAGCTTGAAAATTTACCATGAGTTCAATTGGGGTTATGGCCTGGCCTGGGGTGCAACTATATTTTCATTTGGGGGTGCCATACTTTATTGCCTGAACCCTAAGAACTATGAAGACTACTACTAGAACCAATAGTCTCAAATTAAAAAACAACAGCAACCATCCAACAAAAGGATTATGTCTGCATCTTTTGTAACTCACTGTTTTCTAAAACACTTGTGGAGCATCAAGCAGTTTGCTCAGTTGATTTAATATCCTTTGCCTTTTGGCTGTCAACATCATAACCAGCTTTTACATCCATTTTAGGGACCTGCACAAATTAAGAGAGCTGATTAGACGTAGGCAAATGCTGCAAACTTCCAATATGTTCATGTCATTTTTCTTGACAAGTGAAGGGTCTATATGACAGCAACCATTGTGAGAAAGTGGTTGGAATGAGAATTGCTTGAATCTCCTATTGCCTGCAGGGGAGCAGCTGGCATAAACAACATTTAGAAGTTCCTTTGCAATGACAAGGATTCCACTGATAGAGCCCTTATCGCCTGCTTATCCCACCCAATGACTACATTGGCTGTTGGTTATTTGCTTGAATGAGCCCTTGAAAAGTGAACTGCCCTTCAGCATCTAATGGGAGTTGTGAATGTAACTAGTTAATGGTACACATTCCACCTTCAAGAATATTCTTTTTAATAGGAGATTATTCTTTGGCAATCAGCATCTCCCTGGGAAGGGAGTCAAGATTTGGAGACATGCGCTTTTCATTACATGGTTAGAAGTTGTGCCTCAGCTCTATCTAGAATGGGGAAAAACTGAGGGTCTCTGTTTTCCTCGGGGAAACCAGAAAGAAATATGCATGAGTTGCTTTTGTACCCTTTAAATCATTTACCAAACATTGCAGCAAACAATTGTGCATATGTAACAAGCTTAATGTTTTTATAGAAGGTGAACCATTAGTATAAATCGTAATAAGTTGTTCCCTAACCCTCCACATACATTTGCCTATTATACATAAAATTAATATTTGCTCTAGTGAAGTGATTTGAACACTAACCTTGTACACGTTGTTAAGAGGCTTAGATTGGTATTCACACTTATTTACCATACAAAAGTATGGTACCTTAAAGCTTTTTGCTCTATGTTCTCTACTGTGTCACTGGAAAGTGTTAATAGAATTGCCTAAGAAGAAAAATTGAAATGGTGTTATTCTGAAAATTAATGATTCTTCTGTAAGCACTGTAGTTCAAAATAGAGTAGCAATTAGAACGATCATTTTGTGTAAAATTCATTAAAATAGAAGGCTGCTATTTTTTGCAAGTATTTTAAATGTCTTCATTTTTTAAAAAAAGAATAGTGATAGATTTATATAAATGTCTCAGTAGAGAAGTAGAATTCATCTGGTTATCACCTGGTCCTCTGAAGTTAACTGATGGGCTAACTGATTTGTACACACAATTATGATGGTTTATGTTAAGGAAATCACTTACTGACCATTCAAGTGGAAGGAAATACCAATGATAGGGAATAAGTTTGCAACTAATCTCATACTGCAAACTTGTGTTAATTTTGTTTAATATACAAACTTGGATAGTTTAATTATAAACATATTTTTATATCAAATATACAGTTCTAATATAAAAGTTATAAATATTTTTGTTAACAAAGATACTAAAACAGTATGTTCTGGCTTTGGCCCTCTTGCAGAAAGAAACATTGGAAAAATCATTTAAAACGTACCTATGTGTTACTGTATTGCAAAATCTGTTAAGAGCAGGACCATATCAATAGTATTTAATAATTTGCTTTACCTCCCAAAGCAAAGTTTTACTTTCAGCTTGTCTTAAGAATGGTTGCCAAAAACAATAGCCAAAACAAAACAAAACTATTTTATTATTCAAATGCTAAAGAAGCCCGCTTATCTTATGAATTTTCTATAGAATCACAAATATGAAGTACCAGGCTTATTCTTACTTTACCAATGATAGACAAAAGTGATGAAATACATCATAGAGAGAAACCTTTATAAAAGTATATGATTCTATAATGAATCCTACGAAACTGCGAGTGGAAATTTCTCAGAAAGATATCAGTATTATAGAATCGTTTAAAGCAATTTTCTTGAGAAATAGCAAAATCTGGGGCAGCCTGTATTGCAGTTAATTGTGTATTATCAGAGCAGCATGAGAAATATGATATTTGGATAGGGATTTGGGCAACTAAACACCCTCTATTATGAGATCTCTTTATTCCTGAATAATGAGAGAACAGTACTCAGTGCTGACATCAGTGAGGCACTTTTCTTGGTCCTAGTAGAGGATGCAGTGTGCTATTAAACCAATATCATATCTTGAGTCTTACCAAGTTTTTATTCTCTGTCAATATGACATCCTGGAAAGTGACAAAATATGTTATAGGTTGAGGCACACATATTTGAAGTTTACTGAAAAGTAGATTTCTTATATAACTTTCTTTTCCCCTTCCCAGTGAAGAGCCCTATGCTATATTTCTACCATCACTAATATTTGGAAGTGTTTCATTACTAACAAGCTCAGTATGACATGAAAATTGTTGTTGCTCATCCAAAATACAATTTTGTCTATCAGAATAAACACAAGTGAAATTTTCACCTACATTAATATTATGTCTTTGCAGCTTTAGGTTTGTCTGATGTTTTCTTAAGCAAAATTGTTAACCACAAACCCATTGTTTATCGTAGAGAGAAATATATATACTTACACACATATAGCATCAAGTACTCAGCAGGGCTAGTTATTCGGATTTCTTGCACAACTATTTAGCTTTTTGTAAGTCAACATGTAAATTTTAAAGACATAAATATAGAGAGACCTATGTGTTTGAAATATAAATGATATATATGGATTAGCATGTACCTATATATTATTAAACATGCAATGAATTGACTGGTAAGTGACGTCTAATTGTATGGCTAGCAATGTAATTTATTCAGACTGTATTTTTGTACAGAGCAGCAGCGCACACTAACCTATGCCTCTGTGTCCTCTTTAATGCCTAAAACTGTGCCTAGAAATCTCATCTGTCTTAAAAAAATATATACTTCATGCTGTTTATGCTATTAGTTTCTCTACTGCTATTCAATATTTATTATTTTAAAATATATGACATGTTTACTACTTAAATATGAATTCATGGTATCCTGGTTGTTTTTTTTAAACAGTCATCTGGGGGGAAACCTGTTTATCACTCTGGTGATTTTGAGTTTGCAGTTTCATGATCAATTCTTTATTTCATGATTTTTGTAGTTGACATGAAGTTATCTATGTGGAAAAAATAAAAATAAAAGTGATTTCACTGATATGGCTTGACTTTGTGTCTTCTCTACTGCGTAAACCCTTTAGACAAAGCTTCTAACTTACATGTCTTCATTCTCTCCTTTAAAATATATATTAGGAAACACCGCTGAATATGACATGCTCATTTTTGACAAAGCAGACAAAAATTCCCACTGGGAAAAGGACACCATATTCATTGTTTTCAAAATATTTTTAAATTTTTGTTACAAATTCTTTTCCAAGATCTTTCTATTCACTGAAGCTCAGTTGTGTGAACAATCAGTGATAAAGGAATACTATTAAATTTTTTTTTAACTTTCTGTTTTAAGATGCACAAATAGGAAATGCAGTGTAGCCTACCATATTTTCCTACTTTCTAATCAGGTGAAACAAGAGTAATGGAAGAGTTGGATATTGTATTTTGGTTTCTGTGTAGTTTTCAGTGTTTGCAGCGTATGTTAAAAGCAAGCTTGTCTGCATTATCTGTGTTTTAATTAGAAGCTCTAAAAATTCAGTGTGCATGTGCATGCATGTGTGTGTGAAGAACTTGATAAAGTCAGAACTTACATCACCTTTTCATGTATGTAAATGTTGAGTATAATTGGAAAGCAATTTAAATTGGACATGCAATAAAATTCACTTGTATGTATGATAGAAAATTTTCTCTAAGATTTAAATAAAACCATAGGCAATTGAGCAAACTTTTTCATGTTGATAAAGTCAGTTTGAATATAAAATACATGTATTTGTCATAAAGACATTTTTCTTATGTCATGAACCCTCCAGTATTGAGAGCTTCACAATATATTTTTTTTTTGCTGAGAAGAAAATATGGTAAATCACCTGTAAGCCTATGATACATTTAATAACACACTTTCAAAAGTATAGATATTTAAGTTATAAATGCTAACATTTTCTTAGTTTTTCTGTCATTTTAGAAATTTTACTTTTCAATGGCCTTATTCTAATTTGATGAAATAGCAGCATTCATTAGATATATTTTCAGTATAAGTGCTTTCATTTTTATAGAGAATTCTCATGAGCAAATCACCTTTGCAAACACGGCTTGCCTGATAATTATCCATGACCCAGTTTCTCTGAATTTGGAAGACATGGAGGCATAGTTTCACTAGGATTTGACAAAGGAAAATCCTTTGCCTTCAGAGGTTACATTGTGAACATAAAACAGAGAAGCAATTTCAATTTACTTTTCCATAATGGCCATATAGCCTGCTAGCAGTTTGATTTATGAAGTCAGGCCCGTGCTATGTCAACACAGTGTTCTATTTTGATGGTTTTTAAAGTAATTTTGGTTATAAAATAAATTGATAGTGAAATTATTTTGTATTCTGTAGACTAATCCACTGAATACCTAAATTATTATCAAATTTTCATGTTCTGACTTTCTGTTAATAGCTTTTCAGAAGTGCAGTGTTAAATGAGATAAGATTAAAAGGGCAAATAAAAATTAGAATTAAGTACTTAGGAATATTTTCACAGGAAGCACCAATTTATTTGAATAATTTAACCTCTATGTCTAGTATTGGGACGTGGTGTCTTAGCAATTTAATATGTTAAAATCAGACTAAATAACAAAGCTGTGTAATAAAGTGCCAACAGTTTTTCCTATATAAGGCAGGTTTGGGAACTGTTTGGGAAGTTCTCACATTTCTAACAACTACTGCATGTTGTCCTGGGCAGAGGATTCATATATCTATACTTGGAAAATCTGTTTCCAAAGAGTCACCAGCTAGGTAACTCACACATTTATATTCTGGAAGTCTAATGGTTCCAAAGTATAACTAACAGAACAGGAGCTGAACTGTTCAATTGGGAAGGATAATATGTGGTGTTTCTAAGCCAAGATTAACAGCACACAAAGAATGGTGTTCTTTGTAAAACTAAAGCTGTGTTGAGTGGTTCACCAGAGAAACTCAGTTTTGGCAAGCAATTATTTCCAAGTTGAATGACTTCATAGAAATAATGATTATAAAAGAAGCTTGGAACAAGTACTGGAAAATAATGTCATCAAACTACCAGAAACCTTGAATATTTCAATCCTTGCATGTGACAAGGTTTAATGAAGAAAATCAGATCTAGAAAATAATTATATATGTGCTAATTTTTTCATGGATGAGGATATGTCTGTGGGTGACTTGAAAGCAGTCTTATAGATAAGAGGCAGTCAGGCATAGGCTTAAACTTAAAATATGGCATAGATGATGGTACTGTTGGCTGCCCCTCAGTTTGCTTTGAACTCATCATTATAAAGGTAAAATAAAAAAATGATTATCAATCATCTGTATAGTCTTTAATTTTTAATAAAAAATGTAGTTCAAAAGGAAGACTTCAAAGAAATTGTTTTAAACCTGAGCAGGAGACAATTTCTCTTAAGATTATTATGAATGGGGAGTTAAATTGTGAAGGGTTAAGTGGAGAAGCCCTACTTTGCTGGTCTTTGATATTATACATTAAATAAAAAGGCAGATAATGCTATTGTGCTTGACAACCTCTCCCAGGCAAACTCCTGCTGTATCAAAGCACTTTGGAGAGTAGGTCCTTCTTTGTCCATATCACTGCTTAATGGTAATATGACAAATTCTGACATTAAACACAAGCTTTCCTATTTTTAACTTTTAGGTGATTACTCTTCTTAAACATCTAGCTATTATGGTTGTGTTAATTATTTGAGGCATGCAGTATGTGTGAAAGGAGCAAAATAAGTTGTAATAAAACATTTAATACTTATAATCATGAAAAGCATATTTATCATTTGACTCTAAGCTATGAATGCTATTTACCATTGGAACATATTGGCATACATTTGACAATATAGAAATCCTGATGGAGGCATAATGTTTCATAAATAATTTCCAGCTATATTCTCTGAAGACATTAATGTTTTTAAATGCTTCCTAATGAGGAATTTTGGAAAATCCATGGCTCAGAATTTTTCTGTGTAAACCTCAATATTTAGCATGTATCTTTTCAGCAAATGTTCAAGACACAAACTACTTTGAGTTACTTTCCCCATTGGTCATGCTTGAATAAAATTAATTTTTCCCTGTCTGTCTCGGAGAGTCAATAAACCTTAGAACATATTTAGGTAGGCATTTGAGCTTTGGGAGGTTCAAGTATGATCCAAAACACAACAACCTACTGCTGCCAATGATTGCATGACATCTTTGAATCAGAAATGCTCTGAAAGAATGAGACAACAATTAAGCCTTTTTATGCCCATCGAAACCCAAAGCACTCTTTGTCTTCAGTTAGGTTTGTTCGACTATTGTGCTATTTGGAGGGAGAAAGAAAGCACATGTAATATGCTATTTTCCTAAAGTTGGGCTAATTTTGATTTATAAGTACAAACGTGTGTAAATTCCATGCATTTATATACTTTGATTTATGTAGTATCTATTTTGGAATGGGATCATTTTTAGAATTGTTTATAATATTTGAAAATACAAAGTTGAAGTCAGAGTAAGGGCTGGAGAAAATTAGCCATTAAGAAAAGGAGATCAAACAGTTGGATCTTCCAAGTGTTGCCATTTAGTCATAATTGCATGCTGTAAGACTGTCCAGATATAATAGAGAGTAGAAACTTGACAGGTTGATGTAATTGATTAGCTTTGGAGTTTATGCTCCACCCATAATGGTTTCTCTTAGAACAACAGAGGATTTGGCAGATGGCCGTATTTGCACCACATGACTATACACCCTTGGTCAGAGATGATTAGAGCAGAGAGGGTTCCTGCCTTAAGCTAGCCCCCTCTGTTTCTCTTGCCCATTAATTTGGAATTGGTCTCTGTATGTAACTAGTAATAAAATGAAGAAACTATGGCGTTTTGAGGTGTGTGCAGAGATGCAAAGAAGACAAACTGCAGAGAATAAAGGAATGAAATACACACACACAAGACAAGAGGAACCATGTAGGACCTAGAGCGGGTAAAAGAGTGGGTGGTCTCCGTTCCTAGTAAGGCCAAGTTTCCTTATGTTCCATGAAATAAAACTGTCCTTCAAATAATTTCCTGTTTTGATTAAACCAGTTTCAGTTGGATGCAAAAGAACTTTGACAAAGACTCTTTTGTTAAAAGTTTCAATATTCAGGTTATACTAACTCTCCAAAAGAGAATTGAAAAGTACTTGAAGATTTCTTGACAAACTTCCCATCCCACCCCAGAGTGCCCAACACACTCTATTCCACTGTAAAAAATTGCTCCCAGAGTAGTCTCATACACAGTAAAATATAACTAAGTGAAAACATTTTAGTGTTAACTCTCCATTCTGTTTATTTTTTCCAGGGTCAAAGTTATGTGTTAAGGGAGAAAATCAATTATTATCAGATGGCATGAAAACTGTCCCGGAATCTCTGAAATCATTCATGGTACTTTCTGCCCCATCTTACCTCTAGGGTACCTTGGCATTCTGCATCATCCCATAAGAGAGTACCATTTGCATGTGTTCTCCAAGAATGCTAGTCCTGTTGGCTTTGCCTGTTAGTGCTTATGGCTTCTCTTGAGGATTTCAGAGTAGTACCTCACTGGGGTTTATATTACCTTCACTCTAGTGCTGCTTTGGGCTCAGGAGAATCAATAATGTGGGAGCAGATATATTAATTGATATGGACAAAGATTCTACTCATCCATCTCTGGAGACTTGACCTACATGACTGCTTAAGCAAGTCGACCTAATAGTTACAATTATTCTTGAATCATCCTTTGGCTAATGTAGTCTTCCACATATGACAAAATAATTATGCACACTGGACCCCAGGTCAGGATCTAATCTGTACATTTGTGTTCTCAATTTAGCCTAGGGTTAAACAAGAGAAGGGAACTAAAAATCCCCCCTTCTTGCTATTGTGTTCTGGTAAAGGCAAATCTATTTGTTTTTTTAAGAAAAGATCATGACTTGATCATGAAAATCCACTGTTAACGATATGTATTTTAATCTAAGGAAGGCCAGTTCTTTCTTGCAATGAAACCAAAAATATTTAGGTGTTTAAATAATGCGGTAGGATGATTTTCTTAGCTCTAATTGCAATGTATTATAATCAATCAAATTATCTGTCATCTCCACAGGCTAAGTAAAACATCAACTTGGAGAGGTTTTTTTTTTTTATTCTCCTATTTAATTTCCAAAAACAAAGGTCTATTGATCAATGTGAATTTCAGCTTTGATGGACATTTCTCTGTGATTCCGTATGACAGCGGATGGCTTCAGGCCCTTAAGACAAATGGATTCATCACCAGAAGCATCCACTGGTATGATACACCATACCTGCTTTTTTGTGAACAATG
This sequence comes from Avahi laniger, assembly GCA_963575035.1. NCBI lineage: Eukaryota > Metazoa > Chordata > Mammalia > Primates > Indriidae > Avahi > Avahi laniger. The sequence goes on along the minus strand of CAUYSK010073725.1, from coordinate 18,157 downwards.
TCTTCGAGTTGTGTAGAGAAGCCACATACACTCAGAACATGAGACAAAAAAGTGGTTCTCATAACTTGTGCTACTGAAAGAAGGATCCCATCAGGGTTTGATTAATAGAAAAAGACTTGAGTGTTATAGTGGGACTTCCTATGGGCCATTTTAGTTCTTTCATATTACATATTACTAAATACATCATAATTTTCTCATTTGTTTAAATTTCTCAAGCCTCTAAAAGACTGTTGGACACATATAACAAAAGTCAAATCCTTTAGCATATTCCCATTTCCTATGGCCTGAGCAGCAAAAGCCATTTGTTTTTAAACTACCAGGCAACTGTCACATTTCCTGGGTCAAGGGAAAATACATGTCTTGTTATTTTCCATTATTTGGATCTAACAATGCAGGGCAAAATAATTTTGCATTCTTGACTCCTTCATCAGGAAAATGACATAAGAATCAACATAACAAACATAGCAGGAGGCACTTAGGGAGTGTTGTATTTTACACGCTATATTTAAGTGCTACAGGAATAAGAAGAGAGTTTTAAAAATACATCCGGTCAAGACTTATTTCCTCCTTTATTCACAGTCTTCAAATGCAAATGCATGCATACTCACAGCTCTCAGAAAAATAACCCTAATGAGAATTCTCTCTTTCCCAAGGGATGCCCTCTGCCACCATCTATTTATGGAATAATAGCTGGCTCCCTACCTCATTCTCACATCGTAAGTTTAAAAGAGCAATTTTCATTTTTGAAGTATTGCTGAAAGGAAAGAAGTCATCTTTTATCACAGTCAGGAAAGGTCAGCAAGTCAGTAATCCTCCATTCACTTACTGACAGAAATATCCTCTTTCCTTCCACAGAAGACCAGAAAAGTGATTTATTTGAGATTGGCATTAATACATAAAATGACCAATGCACCTAGTTATGCGTGGGCAATCCCTTACACGGTCCAGAGGCTTCTTTTATTACCTGCTAAGGCTGTGAATTGAATCTGTGGGAGCAAGCATTGTAGATAGGATTCCAAATCTCCTCCCAAGTACTCTTCTGTAATATTGAATCCTAGCAAGGCCAAAACATTTTCGTAATGAAGACCACCTCAGAAGCTTGCTTTGCTCCCACATCCTGATGTTGACTTTTTCTTTGCATTTGGGTACACACACATACACACACCAATTTTCAGAATTTTGTGTTTGTTTGTTTCTTACAGCTATCTACTTCATATGCCCATTTTTTTAGACCTCCAAACATTCACCAAGTTTTACTGCATCTTTAATATGGGCCCAATACTGTACAGGGCAGCACGACATTACTAAAGGTATAATCTTAGACTTCTTCTAGGGTTTTATAATTCAAGTTAGAAACACCAAATATACAAATAGAAATAACTTTTATATTGTGGAATGATTTACAGTTCTGAGAGTAAATTCACTAATTTTATTGAAACCTGATACTTTTACTAACAATACAGTGTATATAGTAAGATTTTGACCAAATTTAATGCATGGTTAAACAAAATGATATATGTAAGAATCAGTCTGATCATTCCTGTCCAATTGTAGGCTCAATATTTTCTTTTGAAAAAAAAACAAACTCTAATTACCTATAACCTGTGTTTTGTATAATCTAAGACACCACTCATTGTAAAATTTTATGTGCCAATAAGAAAGAAAAAACAACCAAGAATTCATGGAGGGGTGGTCTAATAGGAGTTCCCCAAGAATAACTGGGACACCAAAGGCTACACCTTCAGTTTAAGACTATATGACCTAATAGAGTGGCCACAGAGAAACAAATAGCAAGAGAACCTTATCTCAACTTTGGCAGTGGGTGGAGAATTTGAACAACTAGTCAATACTCACGCAGGTTTGAGGCCTAAATTCACACTACCTGTGTGGTCCAAAACACCTCAAGCAGAGAATTTAATTTAAAGTGGTCTCAGGTGGTTAGTGCCTGAAGTTGAATGGCAAAAGCAAGCAAAAATTCTCTCTGGAAGACCTTGACTTCAATCCAGGCTGACAAAAATTCAGCATACTATTTATTGATTATAAGATGCATCATGATTTCATAGATATGAAAAATATGCTTTAGGATTAATAAAATATAGTTATGATTTATTTGTAGGTGATTAAAGGACTTTTACCTCATAATTAACTCTAGTTAGGATTAAAATACCTGAGACTTAAGAAGAGCCAATTGTCTTATATATCTTAGTCATGATGTTTCAATGCCAGTGTAAGAGAGTTATCTATGTATCTTCTGAAATGTTTTCAGCCTAGCAATTCCAACCTAATATGTCACTTATTTACAAAATAATAATGGTAACAAATATCAGATAAGCCTTTAAGCAGTTTGTTTGAAAGATCTGCTCTGTATAAAAGGAACCATTTTTAAAATTACGATGTTTAATTTTAGCTTTGCCTAAGAACTGGAAATGATCCAAAAGACAGTCTTGAAGGGGTGCTTCCATATATGCCATTCTGTTTAGTGATTTTTTAAAAAAAATTCTGTTTATTATAAAATAAAACACATACACAAAAGTGTACGAATACACATGAGGGCTCAGTAATTTATTATAGAGTGATCATCCATATAATCTTAATGAATATCAAGAAATAGAAATTGCCAGCACCTTGGAGATCTCTTATGCTCCTCTCATCACTGTCCCTCCATTTCACTCACCCCAGAGATAATCATTTCCTGTCTCCCTTTTTTAAATAGCTCAATCATGTAACTATTCTTTCATATATATCAGCTTTAGTTAGTCTGTTTTTTGACTTAGGAAAATGGACTCATGCTATTTGTTTTGTGGTTGTCTTGTTTTACACATTATTTTCTTGAGCTTCATCCATGCTATTGCATATAGCTGTAGTTTAGTCATTTTCTTTGCTGTATAGTTTTCCATTATATCAAGATGCCACTATTTATTCATTCTACTATGGTTGGATGTATATGTTGCTCTCGGTTTGAACTATTACAAATATAGATACTATGACTATTCTTGTATAGGTCACTTGGTAAATCTGTAGGCACAGTTTTGTTGCATATTTGTAGCTTAAAATACAATTGATGGGTAATAGGGAATTTACATGTTTAACTTAACATATTTCCAAGCCGTTTTCCAACGTGGCAGTGGCTATTTGCATGTTCAGTAGCCATCTAACAGAGTGCCAATTTTTTCTGGTTTCTTTTATTTTTTAAATTTTGTCATCTGGCCTGTTGAAAATTTTTTCAATGATTTTAAGAATAAATAGGAATTTTTAAATAGTAGCATAGGATTATAGTCTCAGTATTCAAAACCATTGATAGGCTAGGAAAATGGAGCAATGACAATGAGGTAAAATTCAGCAGGAAAAATACAAAGCTATATCATCTGATCAAGTCTAGTACAAGGAGACTAAGCGTCACAAAATTTCACATAAAAATGGTAGAATGTTACTTAACTTTAGTAGTTAGAAAAGTACAATCCAAATTTAACCTAGCAGAGTGAGTAGAACTTGTATATACCAACCCTCAATGAGGAGTGATCATTTCACTCAGTAGATGTTTGTTAAGTTAATAAGTGAACAAATGAATGGGCGAATGGTTTTTGTTCAAAGCTGAATACTAGAGAATGTAAACACAAGCCAAAGCAATGCTCTTGTGTGTGTTCTTTCACTTTCCCCCTAAATTCCCATTTTATTCAAAGGACAGAGCAAATTAGGTGACATTTATCAGAAAGGCAAATGATGAAAATAAGAACCGATTAAATCAAACCCAGGATTTTTTGGAGACATTTATGAAATAAGAGGTTGTGTATAAATCATTTAAGTCTTAGTTATGCTTTCCAAAGCAGAACTTGCTTTTCCTGTTCTGCCTAATCCACTTCTTTGGGGATCTCTTTTTTTTTCTCTTCCCTTTTCCTCTTTAAGGTTCACTTTTTTCTTTCTCCAATTTTAAAGTGTAATTTCTGTATTTTATTATTGTTTATTCTTTTTAAAAAGTGATGCTGCACACAAAAATCTTCCAGATCAAAAAGTCCCTCTTTTGGTCATGCCCTGCTCAGCTTAAGGTCCTGTACTTTGCCAGAGTCATACTTCGCATTACTCATTTCACCCAATGCAGTATTCTATTTTTAATTTTTTCAAAAAAATAATAATTTTTGAGAAATATCAATACAGGAAAAATGAAAAGTCAAATGGAATTTTAGAAATCCATGCCCATAGAGAATATTCCATGTAAATAAAGTCACACTTCATAAACATAAACTTAATGCCTATTAGCATCTCCAGACTTTTCTTTTTATGTTTATTCCAATTTCAAGGCATAAACAGCTTTTTGTTTTGCACCATTTGTATCTGCATGCCTCCTGGAAGCTGAGGAATAAATGCCCTGTTTCATTGCTATTCCTCGAGGTTATTTTGGTTCAGTGGTCCGATGTGTGTAATGCTTCATAAAATTAAGAAATATCTTATTAATGCCTTCATTTCCCCTTCAGGTTTTTTGTCTGTGTGATCTATGCCACAGATTACATTTACTGTAAACTTAATCTATTTTTAATGACATTTGCCAAGAAAACCGTGGCTTTATTTTTCTGTTTACTTGGTAGTTGCCTAGGAAATAGCAGCGGTCTATCACTGATTCGGAAGGAAGGTGGCATGTTAAATTTCACCATTTATCAGTTTTCCCTATGTAACTGGCATATCAAAGAATAGTGCATTTTAAATCATCTAGTGCTTGCCTGGGGTTTCTTTCTTTATGAGACAAAGAAAAAACTTAGCTGGGATTTTACAGCATCTTTGAAAAGGAGTTGCAGCCTCATAATAATGCCTTATATTTTTAGTGTGCTTTAACATTGACAAAGCACTTTGAAAAATAATCTCATTTCATCTTCAGGAGAACAAAGCCATTCAGTGTGCTGTTTAGAATATGGCCTCTGGAGCTAGGCTTCCTAATTTCAAACCCTGCCTCTATCATTTACTGTCTGGAAATATGACCCAGGGCAGTTTACTGAACTTTTCTTTGGGTCCCAGTGTCTTCTTTTGTTCAATGGGGATGATAATGGTGCCTACAGGTTCATTGTGTGAATGAGTGAGATAATCATTTGTATCTGTTACTTATTGCCATAATAATATATGTACCCAAATAAATCCTCAGTGGTCTACAGCTGTAAGTTTATAGCTGTGGTTGGCTAGAGGCTGCCTATGCTAATCATGTATAGTCTCATTAACAAGTCTGGGAGTTGGCTGGATGTTCATTAATCTAAGCTGGCATAGGCCAAGATAACTTAGTGTCCTCGACTCTGTTCTACATGTGGTTGATTCTTCAGCAGTCTATCCTGAACATATGCTCATGGCACAGGAAAGCAAGCCCCATTGCACAAGTTCATTTCAAGCCTCTGCTTGCTCACACAGGCTAACACATTCCATTGGCCAAAATAAATCAAATTGTTGAGCCTAGACTCAAGGGACAGGGCAGGTCAGTCCACTCATAATGGGAAGGCACTAAAAATGTATATTACAAAAAACACAGATACAAGGAGGGATAAAAATTGAAGCTATCATTGTAATCTACTATAACATGTAAAATATAGCAAAGTGCCTGTAACAGAGAAGGATTGAGTAAGTGTATAGCTATTACTATTAGGTCGATCTAAATGCAGTTATCATTTTTGTAGATAAAAATGACCAAATATCAGAAATTTTATATAGTTCAACCTCAAATTACTATTACAACAGCCTGTTATAAGGAATTATTGTCTACAATTTTCAGTGGAAGAAACTGAAGCCTAAGTAATTTTCAAGGTTACCCACCTAGTACATTTTAACTTTTTATTTCAATATAATCTTCTGACTCTAAATCCAGTTGTCTTACCTTATATTATAGCTGCATTTTGAGGTACTTGGTGATAGATAAATAATTCTGTGACATGACTTTATATATAATAGAGAGACATAATTTTCCAACCCTTTAATCTCATAAAACTTATGCACTGCCAGTGAATACTGACATCTGAAACACCTGGACTTTTGCCAACAATAACCTTGTAGCATTTCATCTCCTGGTTACTAGCTCCTAGAAATAGAAATGAAACTGGTAGTAGCTAAATGCTATATTAGTACTCTCAGAAAAGCCATCTCAAAAGCACTTGAGGATTTGCGAGTTACGGCTAAATATAGTTTTTCATTCTTTTCTTAAAATTATTTTTTATTATATATTGACAAATTCTAGTTGTACATATTTATGGGGTACGAATTGGTGTTATAATTTTAATGCAATGTGGAAAGATTAAATTAATCTAATTAACATATTTATCACCGCAAATATTTAATTTTTTTGTGAAAAGAACATCAGAAATTTACTCTCAGCAATACTGAAATGTACAGAATTCAGTTATGAACTATATTCACGACACTGTACAATTGATTTGATTTTTAAAAAATCAAGCTTATTCCTCCTGTCTAATTGAGGCATTGTACCTTTTGGTCATCATCTCTCCATTCCTCCTACCCCTCAACCTCTGGTAACCAGCATTCTACTCTCTACTTCCATGCGTTCAATTGTTTTACATTCCATATATAAATGAGAACATGTGGTATTTGTCTTTCTGTGTTTGGCTTATTTCACTTAGCACAATGTTCTCCAATTCCATCCATGTTGTTGCAAATGATAGGATTTCTTTCTTTTTTAAAGCTGAATAGTGTTCCATTGGTATAAACACCACATTTTCTTTATCCATTCATCCAACCATGGACACTTAGGTTGATTCTATAATTTGACTGTTGTGAATAGTGCTGCAAATACATGGAAGTACAGACATCTCTTTGACATACTGGTTTTAAATTTTTCAAGTAAATATCCAGAAGTGCTATTATTGGATAATACGGTAATTCTATTTTTAGTTTCCTTAGGAACCTCCATACTGTTTTCCATAATGGTTGTACTAATTTACATTCTCAGTAACAGTGTTCAAAATACAGTATTTCATTCTTACCTCATTTGTTTTTCTCTAAACATGGTGTCTATGGTGTTTTTCACATTTATTTCTTGTTTGTATATCTAATTATATTTGAGCTGGTTGAACAGATACATTATATATAAATATTTATCTATTTACATATGTACCTGTAATATATTTAACACTAAACTATGCATCAAGATGTTTCTAGAGTTGTCCTGTCTCCTGTCCCTCTGAATACCTCTACTGAGTGAATTGACTAGCTTAATAAATAGACAAATAGTTGCAATGCAATTGATTTCCCTATATGTGGATTTAGATAAGCCAATTAAATGAAAATCCAAATCAACATATTCTTCCAATTATAAATAACACTTCATATATCTCAGAAGAGCATATTTATAAAGAGCAATAAACTATTGAAGTTCTTCATTATCATATATTGCTGCTAAATTAAGTTTCCTGGGCTGTCAATTAGTATCTTATTCAAAATAGATCCAATTTCTTTCCCCCCTTCTTTTTCCCACTAAGGATGGAGCATCAAAGGATTCTTCATGCCTGACAAACTAGTTATTTTGAGACTGCAGAACTTTGTGTTACGTATTGCTCTATAAATTGGATGATCATGTGAATTTATTTTGTTGATGCTGTCAAATCAAGAAGGAAATATGTTTCATAGTAGCACAAAAAGCCATAGCAACTTATCTGCACTAGTGATGCCCTAAGGACTCACACTTTTTAGGCATCCTGTTTTGTACTTTGAACCTGAAAGCTGTGTGTACATGGAGCACCCACCTGCCATACGCCATCTAAAGGAAGTATAAGGATAAGGGGACATGACACCACAAGGTCATATTTGTCTTCTATTGGCGACATTAGGAAAGATATTTAAATTGTGTCCTTGTCTTTAATATTTGTATAAGCCCCTGACTCACAGTGTTGTTTGGCATCAAATAAGATATTGTGTATGCTTAAGTGCCACACAGTTGTTGATCAGGTTCTGAATGATAGAATCCAGAGAACCATGTGAGAGATATCTGCTTGTATGTCTAATGAAGGAGAAAATGAAAAATAGCCCACATAACCTTTAAATCTGAAGAAGTTACCAATCAAATCTGGCAGTCATAGTACTTTATTTTAGGGTCTTTTGCATATTATAATTGCCACAGATCATTTTCATTCAAGAGTGTATTCTGCAGTATTTTTTTTTATTTCCGCATATTATGGGGGTACAGATGTTAAGGTTATGTATGTTGCCCTTCCCTCCCCCGCCCTAAGTCCGAGTTTCAAATATGTCCATCCTTCGGGTGGTGCGCATTGCACTCTTTGTGTATGTATATACCCGTCCCCTCTCCCTCCTCCCCCTCTGCAGTATTTTTAAACCTTTTTTTACTGTGATACAATGAGAAACGCCTTTTTATTATAACTCAATATGCATATGCCGTGCACCTACACATATCTGAAAGAAAAATTTCATGAATCTTTGCTACTTGTTGTCTAATATTTCCTCCTCTACCTTGTTCTAATGTCATTTATTTTATTTTTTAAAAGAGATTTATGAATATCCCAGTGTGTGTCACATGTATTTTAAAATATTTTGAAGTAAAGCAGATCAGAATTTAAGTCCTGAATCATCCACTTGTTAACATAGTAACTGCGAGCAAATTAAAATTTCAATTTCCTGATTTGTAAAATGAGAATTATAATAAAAGTAGATCTTATTTCATGGAGACATAGTAAAGATTAAATCAGACAATTAATGTAAAGCATAAAGCATAGTAAATTCTCATTATTTGGAGGTTTCAAATCACTATCTTCAGTTGCATGAGAGATAGACTTAAATATATATTTGTATTCTGTTAAATGCCGAAGAGTAGACAATAATCTGGATAATTTAGAACCTTAAATTTATTTCTCCCTTGACAATTTTATATAGGGAGAAATCAAAGATTCCTTTAGGCTCTTTAATGTCCATGAAAAAAAAAAAAACTTCATATCCAAACTCCACTGACCTAGTTTGGTGGAAAAGGCTGTGAATGCTTTGGAAACATCATTCTGGAACTTGTCAAGTGCCTCACTGCTCAAAGCCATTCAAGAGACTGGCCTGATATAATTTAACTCTGTCTTCAAAAGTTCTAAATTCAGGCCAACATTTGTAAACGCCAATGTGCAATTGCTTACAATGTCATCTTGTTCTCTCTTTTCCATCCTCACCCCATTTCATTTCCCCAACATGACTCAATTTTTAAATTTATCGGAAACTTCCAAATGTGTCTTAGAAAATTGTATTGTTGTTAGCCACTTACTTCTCTTTGGGCTTAGAATATTTGGCCCAAATCGAACCCCACAATTTGAAACCAGACCTCCCCATTTACAACCACTGTGAGAAGTAGAATTTTAGCTTAATTCAATTTGTATTTTCTTCCTAATTTAGTAATGCGGATTATCATATTCTGAACTGTAGATGCTACAGTGCACAGTGCAACTGGGACCCTGTTGGCTAACAATCCAGAGAAATGAATGGGTGGAGATGTTTATAGGGAAACAAATGACATGCTTACTGAAAATTCAGTTCTTTCTAATGGTAAGAAAATGTCTTTTCAAATCGCAATATGCATGTGTTTGCTTACAGACCTTTTCGATCATTATCGTTTGTTTTCTTCTCCTCTCCTCTATTTTGCCATGTCTGGTAAATATTGTTGACAATGGGTTTGAAAACCATTCTGCTAGTAAGATATGCTTCTATGTCCTATGGATTGCTTATCATGTCCTCTTGATATCATCTGAAACATAATGTGTTTTTATAAGGAAACCGGATGATTACTTAATTGCAATGTTTCTATTTTTATTTGATATGCTAATGAACAGAAATGAGAGGAATATAGTCTCCCAAATGAAATTCCCTAGCTAAGCTAGAAACATGACTTTCACATCTCACTCATCAGGTGACTCTAAGCCAAACAATTCTCCTTCTGAATGGATATATCTCATGCTTGGTTTCCAATGAAAGGTGAAGTTTTATTTTGCTCTAACTTATTTTGGTTGCTTTTCCATGAAGAAATCTTTAAAAATATTTTTGTAACCTATAGTGTTCAGGCGGCCTTAAGAATGGAATAGCTTTAAACTAGGAGGAAATTTCATTAATAAAATCACTTACATGCTCTGCGCTTAATTGCAAGTCTTTTGGAAAAAAATATCACTGTGGAATGAGATTCACTCAGAGATTTTAATAGTATAGATTTCAGGATTTGCTACTTTTATAAATTTAAACTCAGAAAAACAGGAAAGGTTAATTATTCATAAAATGGTGTTTCCATTATGCATAGGCATTCTGTATTTTTTATTATTTCTATTATGTCTCTGTGTTTTTATAAAAAAGTCTAATTCCAGGCTCTCTGGGTCAGTGGTAATAACCTGTCTCTGCTTAAGTCCATTGCCTATTGTATAAGCTAAACTTTTGGCTCCATCATTTCAATAAGATTGTGGATATGCTGTTTATGTACATGTGCAATCTTAGGATGCCCCAGCTTGCCTAAATACAAAGACAGTAGTCACATCAGGAGTGAAAACTAGAATTTGGACCAAAGGACCAAATAACTTAAAAGGCCTAAATGGATTAAAGGGATATGACTAGAGTCATGAACTCAAATACCTATATGCCTGCAGAGATGACATAAATTAATTAAACTGTTTGGGTGCAAGACACATTAGAGAGTGGGGGAGTGTATGTCCAATTGAGATGGTAAGAATTTACTTGGCCATAAGCCCAACTTCTAGGCATATGTGAGAATGTAGGTTCACTGTTTCTAGATCTTATTTTTTAATGAAAATTCAGAAACACAGATTTCAGATTTGAAACTGTTAGTAGCCATTTAAAAAATTACTTAAACATTAATTTAGATTAACTTTCATTAGCTTTATATCTTTGAGTCCTCATTCCTACACATTGTGAGGTATAACGTACATAAAATAAATTGTACAGATATTAAATATACAATTGAATACGTTTTGATAAAAAATATATAGATCCATGTAGCCTTTACCACAAACAAATTAGAGAATGTTTCCAATACTCAAAAATGTTCCCTTATTCCCCATTCCAGTCAATTCTCCATCTCCAAAAGTAGCCACTATTTTGATTTCTAGCAGCATAACTTAGATTGGCCTATTCTAGAACTTCATATAAATGAAATTATACAGCCAATTTGGATTTGATTTCTTTTGCTCAATATAATGTTTCTGAGATTCATCCATGTTGTTACATGTATTAGTAGTTCATTACTTTGAATTGCTGAATACTATTACATTCAATTCATTTTAAAGCTTGATGTGGACCAAGGCATGATAGACTTGGGCTACAGGACCATGTTTGGTTACTTCTGGATTGGAGACAAGATACTAGGTGAAAGCAAAAATTCTTAAACACAGAAAGGATGGGGAAAGATTGTTGTGCTAGGAGACTGTTAAAATAAAACAACATAAAATAGTGGAAATAAAAGAAATGGAAAGCAGAGGAGAGCAAAGGAATCTTTAGGTAGGCCTTTCAGGGTTTTTAAGAATTTGGATGAGAGGGACATAGATGTGACCAAAGAAGCAGAGAAAATAGCTGATGATAAATGAATGTATCATTTAGAAGTTAAGTAAGAAAAAAGTGACATGGTTTTTGACACCTAAACTCATTTAAATGCAATGTTTGGAAAGATTTTAAAATAAAAGGATGGCATTGGGGGGTGTGTATCAATGCACCTATGTCTCCCCTGTCCTATTTTCTTTTCATTTATTCCCCCATATTTTATTTCCCTTTCTCTTTTTTATACTACTGTCACTGTTTTTAGAATAAACTTTTAATTTTAGAATAGGTTTAGATTACAAAAACAATTTCAAAGATAATACAGAGAGTTCCAATACACTCTTCACTCAGTTTCCCCTACATTAACATCTTACATTAGTATGGAACATTTGTCATAAGTAATGAACAAATATTGACACATTATTATTAATTAATGTCTAGATATTATTCATATTTCCTCAGTTTTTGGTTTTGGTTTGTTTTGATAACGTCCTTTTCCTGTTTCAGGGCCCTATCCAGGATACCATATTACATTTAATCTTCATGTCTCCCTAGGCTCCTTTTGACTGTAACAGTTTCTCCTACTAACCTTGTTCTCAAGGACCTTGACAGTTTTGATGAGTACTAATCATATTTTGTAGAATTTCACTCAATTTGGGTTTCTCTGATGTTTTTCTCATGATTAGACTGGGGTTATGGGTTTTGGGGAAGATGACCACAGAAGACAAGTGCCATTTTAATCACATTATATCCAGGGTACATGCTATCACATGCCTTATCACCATTGATGACCTTTATAAATTGGCTGAGATAGTTTGTCAGGTTTCTCCATTGGAAAGGTACTCTTTTCCTGCATTTCCACACTGTACTTTCTAGAAAGGAGTTACTATATGCAGCCCACACTTAAATAATGAAGAGTGAAGTACCTATATAAGTTATTTGGAAAACCTCACCGTCTTTATCGAGCTCAGGATGTCAATGAAGGCACTGGAGTTCAGCTTTTTTATTGTGCTAGAAAAGAGAATCTTATGGGGATTAGAGGGCAGATGATAACACATTGTGCTTTGTTGTACTTGATGAAGAACAATGAATATATGCCAGATTTTAAGGTTTTATTCTGTTCAGGCACAATCTGAGTATGGGCTCAGAAAAGTAACAGATAGAGCTAGTGATAACATGAAACTTGCAATTGTCCCCATTCGGACATATATGTACCCACATTCATTCACACATTAATTTATTTAGCAGTCTTTTCAGCATAACTATGTATCAAGGATTAAGCCTGGCACGGTGGCTCATGGCTATAATCCTAGCACTCTGGGAGGCCGAGGTGGGAGGATCGCTTGAGCTAAGGAGTTCAAGACCAGCCTGAGCAAGAGTGAGACCCTGTCTCTACTAAAAAAATAGAAGGAAATTAGCCATACAACTAAAAATAGAGAAAAAAATTAGCCGGGCGTGGTGGCGCGCACCTGTAGTTCCAGCTACTCGGGAGGCTGAGGCAGGAGGGTTTTTTGAGCCCACGAGTTTGAGGTTGCTGTGAGCTAGGCTGACGCCATGGCACTCCAGCCCCAGCAACTGAGTGAGACTCTTTCTCAAAAAGAAAGAAAGATCAGTTAATACCAATTTGATGGTAAGTACATAAGTGCACATATAAGAATAACATCTATTGGATGTTGGACGGGGGGAGGGGGGAGGAGGGAAGAGGAAGGAGGGGGAGGATATATGCATACACAAAGAGTGCAATGCGCACCACTTGAAGAATGGACATATTTGAAACTTGGACTTGGGGGGAGAGGGGCCAAGGGCAACATACTTAACCTAAACATCTGTACCCCCATAATATGCTGAAATAAAAAAAAAGAAAGAAAGAAAGAAAGAAAGAAAAAGATTAAGCTAGGTAGAGGTTAAATGTCCTCATATTGTAAACTTCAATATGTAGAAAGCTTTAGTCCTACTAGAAGCCCTTTAATCAACGATCATATGAATACTTTTACTTAATAATTTTCTTAAAAACCTAGATTGGTTTTTCTTCCCTCTTTTGTATTCATACTTGCACTTTTTTGATTTTCACTAAATTATATGTTTTTCTGTGAATGGATATAGTTTGATATTAAATTAATTGATTTATTTCTTTAGAGTGATGTGGTTTTACATCTGCTTGTGTTCAAATGGATACTTCTAGTTTAGTATATGTAAATATTTAGACGGGGGGTTGTTAATACGAATATACATTAGTCAGGACTTTTTGGAGGGCAAATGACAGAAACACAATTAAGCTAGATTTTTTAAAGAGTGTGGTGATATATGGTTTATATAATTGACAGATCTGGGTACAGAGTTGGCTTCTGATGCAAGAAGATGTCAGGGAACCTTTCTGCATGCGATGGCAAAGATAGCCTTAACAGTTCCAGGTTTGCGTGGTTCTGGAGGCATATAATCTCCCAAGGCCAGAGAGCCTCTACTTTCCAGACAGTTTCAGTTATAGCGCCAAGGAATGATCTCATTGTCTGGGCTTAGATCACATGCCAAACCTGAACCAATCGCTATGGCCAGGGACATGAGATGCTTTATTTAGTTGGACAGAACAAGAAGATGAGGAGTGGAGGGTAGTCATCAGTCTCACTTGTTCTAGAGGGACTGAGATTAAAGGGGAGTATTTCCCAAACAGTTACTGGGTAATTGAAATACATACTTCTTCACACATCATATCTCATCTTCATAGGAGATAATTCCAAAAGCAGTCATATTTACAGGGGAATACTTAATGCTCCTGGAAGAATTGTTTTCAATGACCTGTGAGTATTTTAGAAATTTCCATGCAGCAGATACAGCAATTAAAAATCACCTTTATATATTTATCACAATTATCTTCTTCAGGAAATCTACCAATGAACTCAGCCTTGTTTAAATTACTTCTTTAAAGCAGTAATATAGTTTTCTTTTTAATGTTCTATAATTCTGACCTGCAAATAACTCACACAGCCATCCTCTGGGCTATACAGATCAAGAAAAGTTTATTGTCATTTCAACATTATTAAGGGTACATTTCTTATGGTTTTTATAATAATCCTGAAATTCTGCTACATGGGTCAGAGATTGTGGGGTCTTTTTTCAGGATTTTGTTTCTTTCCCATCTTCTTTGCTTCTGATAACCTCAGGAAAACTTAAATCCTTTATTATTTAACATCGATTGATTTTTCTTTTCCTAACTTGTGAAGGTTAAGCCTGCGTTGTAAACATTATTTCTGTATCGATAGTACTTTAAGCACAGGTCATCTTTTTCCTACTTCTCACACTTAAAATAATCTTCTCCCTATTTTTTACCACTATCTTATACTCTGGAATGAAATTGAACCACAATTCCCTAATAGACAGAAAACTTCAACAAGGCCATTGGCATCTATGACCACTCAACAGTGAGAGAGTAGATAAAATAAAAATTACTTCTCTTTGAATCTCTACACTTCCAAAATTGCTGTACTTTAGTCCAGTTCTCTTGGGTTCAATTCATGATTGTTTGACTCTGTGCTTATTCTCAGAGATTTTAATACTTGAGGCTTTATTTCAAACCTGAGTTTTTTATGATTTTGAGAATTTTGGCGACTCTGATCTACCAATAATGCTACTATCTGATATCCCCGAAGATGGTTTGGTGACCCCTTCAGAATTGAATTACACTATATGAACCAAAATATATTCACGTTTTCTCTGTTGTATGCAATGTAGACAAGGACTGTGAACTGTGAATATCATATTTTAGCCTAAAATTCAGTATAACAACAAAATATTTTACCATGAAGCAAGGCCTGAATTTATATAGTGAGGTGCTTTCATGATGCTTAGAAGAATATTTTTGATAAGAAATACTGAACCAAACTTCCCTAAAAAATAAGGAAATACATTTCCATAAATACTAGGAAGATTAGAGGTAGGGCAGTCTTCAAATACAAAAACGTCATTGATTCAATAATTCAATAAAATATCCATCTCTCTACTTTGCTCTCCTTAATGTCACCTTCTTTTCAAGAGGATGCCAATAGCAACTGGCGGTGGGGGTGGGGGGTACTTACTTTCTTATTCACTCGAACAAAATAGAGTAACTTCTCTCCAATCCATGGAATATAATTTATTCTGATTAGTCCAACTCAGATCACGTGACCTACCTGGGCAAGAAGAATAACCAAGAGACATGCTGTGCTCTGATTCTATTGGCAAACAGGCACTCCCTGTGGAGCCGGAGATGGAGTAGATACCTAAACAAAATGGAGGTTCCATTAGAAAAGAGAAAGTGTGGCTTCAGCTCTTTTCCATTCTGTTTTATTTTCTATTTCTGTTTTTTTGTTTGTTTGTCTATTTTACTTTCTATTCTAATATCTCCTGACATTTTATTTACAACACGTGGGCATTTAATAGCCATTTACTATGTGAAAAGGTGAGTACTGAAAATACATTGGAGTCAAAGTTCATAAAATGCACTCAATTTTTATATAGAAGACATTATGCATAACTTTCAGAAATAAAAATCTTTTCAAATTGTTTATTTTAATTGGATTTGTCTTTCGGCTCCAGAAATAAATAAAACCCTATTTGAATTTATGCAATATACCTTCAAACACCAGATGTATGCTGAGTTGCTGATAAATAATTCACTTAGCCTGGAAACAGACAGATGAGCCAATTTCTGAAAGCTGCAGACATCTAAGTTTCCCCGTACGTTTCCTTGTTGAGATTAGCTAGAACAGAGGAATGCTGGCATTCTAATCAGGACAAAAAAAGGGTATCTGCCTTTAAATTGTCAGCAACCTGTTATGCTAAATTACCAATGTCATGCCTAGTCATATTATTTTGTGTCAAGAGTCCTTAGGTCTGCTGCACTTAAGAGCTGCAAATAGTTGTGGATAGTTGATATTTCCTCTAGAAATAGCCACATTTGCAAATTATCACATCTCCTTTAGGGAATGTCAAATGCAGGGGAGTAGAATAATTCTACTCCAAGTAATTTAAAAGTAAGTTTGAATTCATTTTACTCAAACCACTAATGTAGCCCGAGGATATTTTTCTGATTTTTATCCAATACTGCAGATTACAAGGCATTTTAGGGAGTATTTATTCAATAATCTTCCTGGTCTATTTTTCAAATCTCTGAGTAAAAGAAATTACATAATTTTTCCCAAATAAATGATGAATTAGACTTACAAGAATAATACTGGTTACATAGTATATTTACATTTTAGTTAAAAGCTAATGTTGTCAAATCAATACATGTGCTTTGGTGACCTTAAATAACTTTTAAGAATAGAGCCACAGAACAGAAGGCTGTTTTCACTGAGGTTTCAAAAATACCTGTAAAATTTTTACTGTCAAACAAACTAGATCAGAAGAGAAAAAACATACTTGTATGTTGGGCAAATTTCCCCCTATATTAATCAACCTATATATCTTTTCTCAAAGAATTAACTTGTAATTAAAAAAAATAATGCAGTTAAATATAAATACAGTGAAATGAACAGATTGTAAGTGTATGATTCAATGATATTTGATATATACACACATGTAATATACACATTCACGATGTAAAATACACACATGTAGTCTATGCCCATTCGAGATAAGATAAAGAGACCCTGGTGCTTCCTGATTCCAATCATATACCCCCAGATTACCAATGACTGTTCTGATTTCTATCACCATGAGTGCATGTTCTAGAACTTCATCTAAATGGAATCACAAAATATGTAATGTTTTGTATATGTCATCTTTTAGACAACATTATGTCTATGAGGTTTCTACATATTGGTGTGTGTATGAGTAGTTCATTATTTTTATTGCTAAATATTATTTCATTACACGAATATATCAGAGTTTACTATCTTGCTAAAAGATTTTTAAATTATTTTCAGTTTTTTACCACTTTGAATAAAACTAGCATAATCATTCTCATACAAGTCTGTGTGAACAATTTTTCAATTTTTTTTAATTAAATACCAAGGAGTGGAATCACAGGCTTATAAGAGTGCTATGTGTTTAACTGCTTAAAATACTGACAACCAGTTTTCCAAAGTGCTTGTATCACTGTGGTTTTAGTTTTCATTTCCCAGACGCCTGAGATGAGAAACTTAACATACACTTATTGGCTCTTCACATATCTTCGTTTTTGTAGGATTTGTTCAAATATTTTGTCCATATTTTATTAGATATTTTTCTGAGACAGAGTCTCCCTTTGTCACCCAGGCTAGGATGCAGTGGCACAATCATAGCTCACTGCAGCCTCGAACTCCTGGACTCAAGGGATCCTCCTGCAGCCTCCCATGTATCTGGGACTACAAGTGTGCACCAACATGCCCAGCTTTTTTTTTTTTTTTTGTAGAGATGGAGTCTTGCTATGTTGCTCAGGCTGGTCTCAAACTCCTGCCTTGGCCTCCTGAAATGCTGGGATTACAGGCATGAGCCACCATGCCTGGCCTTATTCGTCATTTTTTTTTTTTTTAGACAGAATCTCACTCTGTTGCCCGGGTTGGAGTGCCGTGGCATCAGCCTAGCTCACAGCAACCTCAAACTCCTGGGCTCAAGCGATCCTACTGCCTCAGCCTCCCGAGTAGCTGGGACTACAGGCATGAGCCACCATGCCCGGCTAATTTTTTCTATATGTATTTTTAGT
>CAUYSK010073724.1:0-12117 GCA_963575035.1 Avahi laniger | reverse complement strand
TATTGCAGATGTCTTTTTTATAGCATGTCTTTTGTTCTTTTGGGTAGATGTCCAGTAATGGGATTGCTGGATCAAATGGTAGCTCTACTTTTAGCTCTTTGAGGTATCTCCATATTACTTTCCATAGAGGTTGTACTAGTTTGCATTCCCATAGCAGCATTTTTAGAATCAACACATTTTTTTTTCCCATAGACAATTTAAAATCGCCCACACACATATACATATATACAGAAAAAAAGGTCTTGTTCTCAAATAGCAGGGGGATTTCTTAATTCCTTAGAAATCCTTCCCCCAAGATCACTGGAGGTGATCCTTAAGCAGCCAACTACCCAGGTCAGAATTACCTTGCATATATTTGTATGAATTATCTTCCATAAGTTTTGTGTGATTGTTGTGCTCTTAAAAAGCCAGAGGAGACAGCATGGAAAAGAGGATCATCATAGAGATAAGGAAGGGAAAGAAAGGAAGCTTTTTAAAATCACTATTCTAACCTTTCTAAGCCAATAATCCTAAAATAACTAACGTAGATTTAACCTTCAACAACAGTCCTAAAAATCATTTACTTTCAGGGGCACTAAGAAATATCAATCTTGTCCAAATACTTCCCCTAACTATTCCCAATTGTCAGAAATTCCTTTACTAATCTATATAGGGTAGTGGCATTTTACAGGAGGAATATCCTAAAGACTTATCAGAATTTAAAGCTCCTGAAACTCAAAACCAATTCTGAAGAAATACACCATCATGTCTACTAGCTTTGAGATTATGCAACTCATAATGCATTACTAATTTGAAGGAATACACATTAAATTTCACAAAGTGAGAAAATATTTTTATATCACACCACTCCAAGTTTACCTAATTCAAGTATCACTAAATTCAACAGCATTGAACTTAAATACAACTAAGAAATAAAAACACTGGCCGGGTGCAGTTGCTCATGCCTATAATTCCAGCACTTTGGGAGGCCAAGGCATGAAGATTGCTTGAGCCCAGGAGTTCAAGACCAGCCTGGGCAATATAGCAAGACCCAGTCTCTACAAAAGGAAAAAAAAAAGGAAGAAAAATATACAAACACCTAGGATGATCATTATGTGAATGAATAAATATAAAGGATCTTTTCCTATTTGGAAAGAGAAACAAAGTAAACCTGAAAGAGGCGAGGGAAGGAACAACATAAGAAAAAGAGAGAGGGCCGGGCGCAGTGGCTCACACCTATAATCCCAGCACTCTGGGAGGCCGAGGCGGGCGGATCATTTGAGCTCAGGAGTTCCAGACCAGCCTGAGCAAGAGCGAGACCCCATCTCTACTAAAAATTAATTGGATAACTAAAAATATATATAGAAAAAATTAGCCGGGCATGGTGGCGCGTGCCTGTAGTCCCAGCTACTCGGGAGGCTGAGGCAGGAGAATCGCTTGAGCCCAGGAGTTTGAGGTTGCTGTGAGCTAGGCTGACGCCACGGCACTCACTATAGCCAGGGCAACAGAATGAGACTCTGTCTCAAAAAATAATCAAATAAGTCTGGCTTCAAAACACATGTGCATAATCACTACAAGATGCTGCTTCCTGTCTGTCAACTCAATTGAGTTTTGTTTTGTCTTTTTTGATTTCAGAGCAAATCTCTTCCATGGGGGACATGGAGCTTCTTGGGAAAAGGAGCCACTTTTCAGGCATGTGTGTGCCAGGTCCACAGCACAAGCTCTGGCACATAATGAGTCATTAATAGATGTTTGCTTAATGGATGGAAGAAGTGGATGGGTGGTAAATGTTTAGATGGATGGATGGATGGGTAGATGGGTGCCTGGGTAGGGAATGGTGAATGGATGCTGAATGGACGGAGGTAAGGCGAGTGGTTAGTAGATGGATGCACAGGTGGAGCAAGTGGATGGATAGACGGATGACATGGGGTGATGGACCCGGTGGATTGGTGGGTGGATGGTGAGCGAGTGGATGGATAGATGTGTAAGGAACATGTGGGTAGCGGGAAGACTGGTGGTAGGTGGTGAATGGGAATTTGGCATACGGGATAGGTAGATGGATGGGTTGAATGGAGGTTTCATAGTTGATGGGTGGGTGGGTGGATGGATGAGGTGAGCGGATGGGTTCAAAGGGGAATGGGGTGGAGGGAGGAATGGGTGGATGAAGAATGGGGTGGTTAGTAGGTGAGAAATGGAGTGGGCGGTGGGTGGAGGGATGAATAAGTAGCTACCTTGGTGGAGGATAGAGATGGGTATGAAAAGTGGCTGAAACAAACAATAGCTTCTCTCCCATTTGAACATCTTCCTAGATAGTCTCTACTTTTCAACTGCAATCATCTTACATTGTACATACATATCATTCATCTACAAGACTCAGAGGTCCCAAATTCACCACTGAATTGATACACATAAATGCATATTTAGATTTAAGAATTCACAAATTTTAGGCTGTTACAGAGATTGGAAAATATCTGTTTCTCCACAATGGGGTGAACTGAGTGTCTGCTTAGTAGGTGGATGGCACCAGAACAGAAACCACCAATAGGCTGATCCTAAGATAAATCCCCTGCCCAGTACAGCCCAGCACCTTGGAAGGCTGAGGGATGCCTTAGCTTCTGCCTGTCTCAGAAGGAGAAGAATTTGCTTCCCCAGGAGCTGATGGAATCTCACTGACAGAACTGTGCAAAGCCTTCCCAATACCGGGACCCTGTGGCCCCAGCTCGAGCATTTGGTGCCCCTCCAGCCCCACTCTAGAGTCAGTCTCTCCCCTAACCTCATTTAGGAAGTGGATAGTAACTAGTTTATTGAGCACCAACACAGTTCCATGCTAAGGGCATTAAAGTACATCCCATTTAATTCCCAAAAGTCGCCCAAGGTTCTGGTGCTGAGATTATCTCCACTGGTTCAGGAATTAGGTGAGGTCATCAGCCCAAGGTCACTCAGCTGCTAAGAGAACAAGTTGGGCTTCACAACCACTTTGATCTGACTTCAAAACTCTTGCTCTACACTTCTGTGCTAAACTGGTCCTGTCCAGGTCCCTTGACTAGCAAAAAGTGTATACACATATATAGGGAGCACAGAATGGAGCTGGATTCTTGCGAATGGTACCCTAGAACATATGGCTTTGCTAAAGACATTGGGAAGCAACAGGAGGAGAAAGTAAAGGGAACAGACTGAAGAAGATATTCCCTGAATCTCCCTCTCAGCCATGATTATTTTGGGAGCTCCTCCTGTTTGGCTGATGGATTGGGGAGGGAAAAAATTCTGAAATAATTGTAGGGTTACTTAGAAATCCTTCTGGCTAACTCCACTGAGCTTCAGATCCCAAAGAATATTCCCAATGACCGGCAGAATGAGGGAAAACCAGGAGACCAAGATAAGAGTTGGGCAGAAGACGCCCAAAGGGCTACAGATAGGGCCCCTGTGCTAAGCTCTTAGCACAGTGATTTGTTAATATAAGAGTCCTACATATCCTCCTTCCTTCTTAATTGCACTGTGTAATTCCTGGTTACCCTTCCACGCCCACTCTCCATCCTCCTCCACCAAGCGCTGTGCCCCAGGGGGCTGGTCTTTAGTGGCTCTATCAATGGCTCCCTTGCTCTCTGTTTCCACTTGAGTTCGACCAGTGGAATCCCCAGCAGCAGAGAGAAGGGAGGGAGGGGAATACAGGTGAGCTGTTTACTCTCCTCTACGGAAGGCCACGGCTCCTCTCAGGCAGCCCAATCCAGTAACTGCACCTCTCCATGCCCCTTCTGATCTGGAGGTGGGTATTAGTCAGTTTTCGCCATATTACAACCTCAAAACCTCAGTGGCTACAGGAGCAAACATTTGGGTTTTTTGCTCAAGGATCCATGGGTGGGTTTGTTGCTGTTGGTCTCAGCTGATCTTGGTCCAGGCTGCCAGCTGGGTTCAGATCTGCCCTATGGGTCTCCAGGAACCCATCAGACCCCAGGAACATGTGCTTTGCGTGGAAGATGAAGGAAGTGCAAAAGGGTGAGCCAAGCCATGCAAGCACCTCCTAACCTCTGTGGGAATCATTTCCCAATTCATATTCTGCTGACCTAAGCAAGCCACATGGTCAAGCTCCAGACAGACGAGGTGGGGGATGTCCATTCTTCCTGTTCTACCGTGAGGCATCACAAGGTCACGTGGTTCCAAAAGAAAACACTGAAACAAACCTCTCATCTTCTCCACAGTGGTGCAGCCCTGGCATTCAGCAGTTTCCAAGTTGATTTTACAATGTCCCATCCATGCATTTGTAAGTAGTCCATGTAAGTACAATTTTCTTGGCTATTTTACTATTTAAATATGTTTTGGTGTCATTAATTATTTTTTTATTAAGCTCATCTCAAATTACCCAATTTGGGGCTGTCATCTGTTTTCTGAAGAATACATTAACCCTCCAGGCAATGGAGCCAATGTTCACTGATAGCCTCCTCTGTGCCCAGCTTGGGACAGATGAGAATTCGATTGACAAGAATAACGACCTCCTCTCTCTGATGTCACACGACGTTCTGTGCACTATGCTAATTTATCTTTCCATGCATTTTCTAATTTAATGATAACAACCGCCCTGGACAGCGGCTTCTCTTGTTATCGCAATGTAAGGAAACTCAGCTCACAGTGGTGGAATGACTTACTCAAGGTTACTCAGCTAGGAGGTGACAGAGGCAGCATTTGAGCCCACGGCCATCTGACTCCACAGCCCTTTTCTCTTAAATGTACTTGTCAGCCTCACACTGCAGTAAAACAAGTACTTTGCAGATATAGCCTCATTTTACCTTCATCTCTGCAACAGGTTATTTGCCCAGCTTACAGATGAGAAAATCGAATCTCAAGGAATTGAGCCCAATTTCCCATAGTAGAAAATTGCACAGCTGAAATACAAATCCAGTCCCACCTGATTCCAAAATGAATTCCCTTCCTACCACAACTCACTGTCAGTCAAATCTATTCTCTCACCAAGACACTGTCCTGAGCAGGTCCCCGTGGGAACCCTAACCCTAACCCTAACTCTAACCAGCTGGCTCAGACCACAGCCCATTGGACAGAGGTCAGCCTCTTCCACCCTCTACCTCCTCTGTCGTCCAAATGGTCTGGCCTCTCTCCAGGCTCCCAAGCTCTCCATTCCCATGTCAACTGCTTTTGGGGCATGCCTGTCACCCATGTTTTACAGCCCTTCCAATGAAAAGCAAATTCGTATTGATTTCAGAACAACTCGAGCTGTAAATTACCGGTCATGATCAGCTTGGTCGCCCTGAGATGAGAATCTATTGACTGGACCAGGGGCCTAAATCTAATTATCGTCCCAGGAAACCCACTGGCAGGGCTATCCAATGCCTATGTGGAAAGGAACTATTAAAACGGCCAAGAGCTACCTGCAAAAATACATCGCACGTAATGTAGAGCTGTCCGTGATCTTTGTCTGACAGATCAAAGTCCAGTGGCTTCCTTGGCCATTGAGTTAAGTGTGTGAGAACTGGCCTTCACCCATCGCTGTTGCTAATAATTGCAATAATGATAACGGTGACATGACAACAACAACTGACCACTTTGCATACCTTACCTCACTCTAAAGCCTCCCAGGGGCCCTGTCACTGACTAGCTGTGTGGTCCTAGGCAAGTTACTTAGCTTTGCTGTGCCTCTGTTTTCTCATCTTTAAAATGAAGAATAATAGTAACACCTACCTCATCACAAAAAAATGGTAAAGGTTAAATGAAGTAGTTCATATAAATTGGTAAGCTCAGGAGCTAGGTGTATTCTTACCCCCGTTACTCATGAAGAAACAGAAACTCAGAGATGTCAAGAGACTTGTCCAAGGTCACACAGCTAACACTGGGTTTTGTCTGGATGACAGTGATTTTAAAGTATTGCCTAATTGCCAGCATTTTTAAATTGAGCTGATTCTCTACTTCTCTTGAACATTTGAAAAAACCAGCAGCACTGGGTCCACATTTCTTCCTACTACACTCGCAGTTAACCAAATCTAGTCTCTCAGTTCAGCTGGGCCCAGTGGTGCCAAAGCCCTCCCATAGACTCTTGGGCAAAGAAACAAATTCTAAGATTGTGAGGTTGTCAGTAATGTCCTGGATCAAAGGCCACAGTGCCCTGGATCCGATGGTGCCGACCAGCAGCCCCCGTAAATGGGGTTTGTGCTCCCTGGGTTACTGTAGGGCCCCCCGCTCCCCACTCCCTGCACCTGACCCAAGTCTCTCATTCACCATCCCGCCTGGCCCCTGTGGGCGTCTGAGGTTGTCGGAGAGGTTCACACACTCAAGTCTCATGTCAAATCCCCGAGGGATGTGCCTTCATCATCCCCAGTTCACAGGTACAGAAACAGGGTCAAAGACACAGTGACTTGCTCAAGGTCACACAACCATCATTGATCAGATTTGCATTTTTAAAGGTTCCCTTGGCTGCAGTAGGTGAGGGGGAGACAGATCAGGAGTCCCTTGCAAGATATTGACCTGACAGCCACATGGACGAGGACCAACATTTGAACTGAAAGCCAAGGTGTTCAGGGTCCTTCCAAGAAGATTATCTAGAATGGAAAAGAATCAGGTCTCATGCGTAGTACTCAGGTGAGCTGGTGAGCAATTGTGACGCCATTTGCAAAGACCTCACCCGCCTGCACCATTTCAGGCAGGGAGACCAGCTTGTCCCAGTTTTCCCAAGACCTTAGCACTGAAAGTCCCAAGTCAGGGAAAACTCCTCTTGCCATCCTGGGCAAACTGGATGGTTGTCACCCTAATTTCAGGACCAGGTCTGTAGTATTAATCAGGATACAGCTGCACCTTGCTCTACTCAGCATTTCATTAGAATATGCCAGGGGACCCTCATGAGCTGAACTTGAGATTTTTGCCTTTATTGTGCCCTGCAGTAGGTCTTGAAATACGTTCTCTTTGCAGTGACTAGGATAAGTAGCATTATGAGCAAGATGCAGTATTACCAATAGGCTTTTCTATAAACTGGGAATAGGATGCTTGAATTAGTCAAATACTCCAAATAATATTTATATCATGTTTATAAAGCAATCCCGCATGTTGAAGTATTCTATTATATTACAATGAAAATCGCACTTCTATTTTTCTAAATATACTTTGCGAGCTTTATGGTTACATACTGGAGCTGGAATGCCAGGCTGCCTAGGTTCAAATTCCAGCTTGCTAACCTTGGGCTTGTCTTGACCTGTCTGTGTCTTCATTTCGTCGTATGTAAAATATAGAGAATAATAATATTTACTTCTTAGGATTGTGATGACAGAGCCACATAAAGTGCCGGGCGTTATGCCTGCCATACACACCTCTTGGTATGGGTCAAGGCACCTTAACTAGAGAATTGTATGAAATCGATTATACTAGAACTTTGCTGTCTAGTAGTCACTCCCCACATGCGGTTAGTGAGAACTTGAAAGTCTGAACTGAGATGTGCTATGCTTTACAAACACTCTTTGAAGATTTATTAAGAGAAAAAGAATGTAAAATATCTCCTTGCTAATGTGTATATTTACTGCATGCCAAAATCATAACATTTTGAACATAGGTAAAATAAAATATATCATTAAAATTAATTTTGCCTGTTTTTAAAATATGGCTGCTAAAAATTGTTAAAATTACATGTGTGCCTTCTATTTGCAGCTCACGTTGAGGTTTAGAGGCCACAGGACAAGAGCGATAAATGAAGCAGGGAGACAGGCTACCACCCTGGAAACACCTTTCTGGAACCACACAGCCTGCGGTATCCACATTCCGCCGACGTAAAATTGTGCACTGCAATCACACCCGCCCCTCCCGAACAAGAAGATTCCTTTTGTCAGACATCAAATCACTCCACATCCAAGTTTTGATTTCTTTCCCGAATGCTAGAAAGCAAAGGAAATCAGAATAAACGATACCATGGAGTACAAAATTTTCTCTGGTGCTTGGTGGAAAACATTGTGTTCTTCAGCCGAAAACAAATATACCCTTGCACATAGATAATCCCATTTATGTTCTGAGCTCCAGGAGAGTGGGATCTCTCTCTCTTCCCACTTCAGAGGCGAGGAAGTGGGGCCCCTCTAGAGTTTGGGGTTGACTCCCAGTCCTGGGATGAGGACCTCAGTGGGAAGAGGCTAGGCCCTGTTTCTGTCTTTTGGTGCAACTCCAAATCTCAGAGACATGCGTAGCATACTAACTGTGAATACAGATAAGGGACCTAATCTCTTTGGGCCTCAGTCTCATCATCTGTAAAATGGGGATAAATATAGTAACTCAGTATGTTGTGGTGAGAACTGAATGAGACAATGTGTGTAATTTGCTTATCATATTATCTGGCAAACTATAGGTACTCTTTCGTGTCTAGTTTCTTTCAGTTTCCGTGAGATTAGTCCACATTCTTGCATGCAGTTGTTGTTTGCTGATTCCTAAAACTATGTAGTATTCCACTGCATGAATACATAGTAGTCCACCCTTTTCCATGAGGGATGTGTTCCAAGAACCCCAACGGATGCTTGAAACTGCAATAATACCAAACTCTATATATACTATGCTTTTTCTATACATATATACCTATTATAATGTTTAATTTATAACTTAGGACAGTACGAGATTAACAATAACTACTAATAAAATATAACAATACACTGTAACAAACGTTATGTGAATATGGTCTCTTTCTCTCACTCAAAATATCTTATTGCACTGCACACACCTATTTTCAGACCAAGGTTGACTTCAGAGAACTGAAACTTCAGAAAGCGAAACCTTGGGAAATAAAGTGCGCCACAGTATATTCTATTGTTGATGGGCTCTTGAATGGTTCCATGTCCGCAGCTGTTATGAACAGTGATGCCATGAACATTCCAGTTCATGTGTATTTGTAGACACACCTACACATCTGTAGTGGGGCTATCCAGAGGGGAAACTGCGAAGTCCAAGGGTATGAGTGCATTCAGATTTAGGAGCTATTAACGAATAGTTTTTGCAGAGTTTTGTATCAATTTATCCAACCACCAGCAATGAATGCATTTCTAGTTCCTCCGTATCCTCAGGGACACTAGGTATTGAAAACTTTCATTTAGTAAGCTGGTGAATGTGCGGTAGCATCACGTTGTGTAGTCAAGTCGCATTACACTGAAGACTGATGAGGTTGGGCACATTTTCTTTTTTTTTTTTTTTTTTTTTAGCAATGTGGATATCCTCTTTTGCAAAGTGCTTATTCATATTTTTTGCCCATTTTCTCTTGTTTTTTCCTAGATACAAGGTATCCGTTGGATATGTGTACTGCAGGAAACTTTTCCACTCTTGCTTCTCTTTTTCGGCTCTTAATGATGTCTATTGATGTGCAGAATTTCTTCGTTTTAAAGTAGTCAATTATTTTCCTTCATGGTTAGCCCCTTTTACCCTAGTTATGCAATCTTTGCCTACCCTCCAAATCAGGCAAATGTTCTCCTTTATTTTCTTCTAAAAGTGTATTGTCCTATCTTGAACAATTCAATACATAATAAATCTGGAACTGATTTTTAAATATGAAGTGAGGTTGAATTAAAGATTTCCATATGGGAAATTGACCCAGAATCGCTTATTAAAAAGCATGGCCAGTTAATTTACAAGAGCGCAATATTTCAATTGCAATCGTCTTGTTCTTTGCATTACGACTTTTCCCGTGAGTTAATTCTCCCCAAGTCGTGAGGGTAAGAGAAAGCCGAGCTGGGGTATCCTTTGTTGAGGTTGTCTGGGATACATTAATGTGGCTAACAGTTACTTCTCTGCATGGTTAGGCTATTCCTCCTCATCCCGGGGTAGGATAATGTCCAGGAACACTGCTTCAGTTCGCTCTGCTGACTCTCCATGTCACGGCACGAAGGGGCAGGGCCAGATGTTGTCCAGCGGTGCTCCATGTATGTGGGAAGTGGAGGAGAAATGAACTTTGTAACGAATGGCAGCAGAGAGTCCATTTTTGTTCCCATAATAAGATGTATAAAATGATAAGAAACGGACTTCAATCTCATCCATGGTGAGTCAAATGGGAGTTCTCTCTACTGGAATCCACTTGATAAGGCAGTGTATGTAATTACAAATGCACCAAACGATGAGAATGATAACAAAAGTTCTCCTATCACACCCAAAGCAGAAATTCGTGAAGAGGAAGAGATACATTTCAAACAGAATCAAAGATTAGGCTCTTGAATGGTTTGATAATCAAATTAATGAAGAGAAATAAATCTTATCAACATATTGCAGGGATTATATAAAGTTCTGACTGATTTAACATGAAATGAAGATAATGCAAAACTCTTTGCAAATTTATATTAGGGACACATTGGCTAACGAGTGTCATTACTTTCAAGAGTCTGTAAGTTTAATCAGTTCTCACACGCTCACAACTCAAAATCCCCGGAAATCTGACAGCTCGCATTTGTGAGAATATCGATAAAGCTTGCCTGAATTTGACAACAATCCCTCAAATTAACACAATATTACAAATAACTATATGTGACACCAAGATTTTTTTTCCTAAACTGTGATTAAAAGAGGACACATCTGACTGGGTGCTGTGGTTCACACCCGCGATTCCAGCAACTTGGGAGGCTGAGGCAGGAGGATCACTTGAGGCCAGAAATTCAAGAGCAGATTTCTATCCTTTGGGATGGAGGAAAGACTGCAATATATTTTTACCCTTTCTATGCAAATATTATAAAATCCTCCCTTTTATAGACGTGATCAAAGACTATGTAGGCAAAAATAAATCATGAAATCAAGAAGTATTACAGGCAGTTGATACAAGTGTTATGTTCTGAATTTTGTGATGTCGGTGATATTTCTCAGATTTCTCACACTGGTAGTTTGTTGTGGTTTCTTCTCTAATTTTCAATAAATATTCATCTTTGACCTGAAATTTGTTTTTGTAACTTATATTTATTTTTTTCTTAAAGTGGTCCATAAGATTGTGGAAGTTTCAAACCCTATAAAATGTGGATTGGAGCCAGGTGCCGTGGCCCGTTCCTGTAATCCCAGCACTTTGACAGGCAGAGGAAGGAGGATTGCTTGAGGCCAGGAGATTGAGACAAGCCTGGACAACATAGCAAGACCCTGTCTCTACAAAAAAAATGTAAAAATTAGCCAGGTGTGGTGGCATGCACCTGTAGGCTCAGCTACTCAGGAGGCTAACGCAGGAGGATTGCTTGAGTCCAGAAGTTCAAGGTTGCAGTGAGTTGTGATGGTGCCACTGCACTCCTGCCTGGGTGACAGAACAAGACCTGTCTCTCAAAAAAAGAAAAATGTGGACTGGCACTTACATCCAGGCATCAGCTCACCCTGGCCCCTCACCACACCTCGTCCAAAGACATAATCTCATTCACCACACAGTCCCACATGCCCCCAAAGTGCTCAATACATATGCACCCAATGAACGGTTAAATCTTTTTTATTATTAGCAAAAATTGAGAAGAAGATGTTTGTGATGTTTTCTTGAGGAAGATGGGATGACGGTGGCTTTGAACTTACAGCCCTGAGAGCAGCTGATTTTGCACACCCTTGGAATATGCTCTGGAGCATAGGCACTAAAGTATGTGGCTGCGAGTCACAGATGATTCAGGATTCTCCACACTCCTCTAAACCTGCTCTAAAGGGCTCTAAAGAGAGGGACCAGGAGGAAGAGAAAGTTGCAGGTGCCCGGGGAGTTGGAAACTGACAAAAACCCCCAGAACTCTATCAGTAGGTGTGGCCTCAGACCTGAGAGGCCATTGACTGGATTCCCTGCTGCCCAAGAGCTCCCTCCTGTCTGATCAGGATGCTAAAATTGTGTATAGCACTTATAGAAATTCAGTAAGAATTTGTTGATTGAAACAGATAATTCTACCAGTTGAGACATGATTCTTCAGTTTTGGATTCTCATGGTCTTCAATAATCCTCTGCAGCAGAAGTTCTTAACTTAAGGTCTAGGAAGCTCAAAATTGTATGTAAAATACAGATATGAGGCCGGGCGCGGTGGCTCACACCTGTAATCCTAGCACTCTGGGAGGCCGAGGCGGGTGGATTGTTTGAGCTCAGGAGTTCGAGACCAGCCTGAGCAAGAGCGAGACCCTGTCTCTACCAAAAATAGAAAGAAATTAATTGGACAGCTAAAAGTATATAGAAAAAATTAGCCGGGCATGGTGG
>CAUYSK010073723.1:0-25019 GCA_963575035.1 Avahi laniger | reverse complement strand
AAGTCTTTTATCCATCTTGAATTAATTTTTGTGAGTGGTGAGAGATATGGATCCTGTTTCATTCTTCTGCATGTGGCTATCCAACTTTCCCAGCACCATTTATTGAATAGGGATTCTTTTACCCAGTGTATATTGTCTGCTTTGTCAAAGATAAGTTGGCTGTATGTGGATAGTATTATATCTGAGTTTTCTTTTCCATTCCATTGGTCTGTATCTCTATTTTTGTACCAATAGCATACTGTTTTGGTTTCTATAGCCTGGTAGTATAGTTTGATACCTGGTAATGTGATGCTTCCCAATTTGTTCCTTTTAAGAACAAATTTGCTGAAGACTTGCATAAGATTTATTTGCCGTTCAGGCTCTTTTTTGGTTCCAAATGAAGCATAGAATTATTTTTTAGATCTGTGAAATATGACATTGGTATTTTGATGGGGATTGCATTGAATCTGTAAATCACTTTGGATAGGATGGACATTTTAACAATGTAGATTCTACTGATCCATGAGCAAGATATATTTTTCCATTTGTTTGTATCATCTGTAACCTCTTTCCTCAGTGTTTCGTAGTTCTCTTTGAAGAGGTCTTTCACCTCCTTGGTTAAATATATTCCTAGGTATTTTATTTTCTTTGTAGCTATTGTGAATTGTATTCAGTCTTTGCTTTGACTTTCAGCTTGACTATTATTGGCATATAGAAATGCTATTGCTTTGTATACACTGATTTTGCAACCTGAGACTTTGCTGTATTTATTTATCAATTCCAGGAACCTCTGGTGGAATCTTTGGGGTTTTCTACACTCCCAGTTGCAGCGATTGGGGGAAGGGCAGGGGAGGAAACGTCTCAATGGAAGAAAGCCTTCTCTCCAGCCTCTCATGACACTCTTCTCGAAGGGGAGTCCCACGCTGAATGACCAAGCTCCAGGATCATGTAAGTTGTCCCCACTACTCTGTGCTGCCACCGTGCCTGGTCCCATGGAGCTGGAAAAGTCTCCAGGAAACTTGGTAACCTACTGATCACCAAAGGTTTGTGAAAGGGAGAGAGGGATTCCTCTTACCCTTTTGCTGGGCTCCAAGCCTCTCTGGGTTTAATCATTGATATCTTTTTTCTTTTATGTTCTTCCTTCTCCGCTTCACAATTTTCCTCTGTGAGGTCCTCAGCAAGCTCCAGTGCCTCTATATGATCTACACCTGATCTGCATCTCTTCTCCCCTCTCCTTTATCTGAAATCCAATCTTCCCTCCAGGACGGTCCAGCAAGCAATGACTCTGGTGGGCCATCTTGTCCCCTAGGGGCTGGTTCTCTTCTACAGGGAGAACTAGCCTCTGCTCTGTCTGTGGGGTAGACATTCCATAGTTTCTGAATCAATCTCACTTTCATTTTATACTGTCAGCTCACTCCTGAATTCTTTCTTGGGTGAAGCCAAGGACCCACTTGGACTTAAGTGGCTGCCAGCACTGGGAGTCAATTTCCTGTGTCACAACCATAATTTTCAATCAGAGGTCTATTTGTTTCCAGACTCACAATACTTACAGCCTAAAACCCTCTTTCTGGAGGAATATCCATTTGCCTCTTATTTGTTTTTATTGAAACTACAGACCAGCTCATTAGTCTTTTTTTCTATAACATTTTACAATACAGTTTAAGAGAAAAATTCTAAATTTAGAAGTTTTTTCCTAAACTTTATTATCTTCACAACTTTAGATTTTAAAAACTTCTGAACACTGTGGAGATAACGAAAGTGGAATCATAAATGATCTTTGCCCTCATGGTACATAAAATTGCTTTGGGAGATAACACTCTGATAGAAAGTAGTTAAATAACCAAATAACGCCTGTAATCCTAGTACTCTGGGAGGCCGAGGCGGGTGGATCACTTAGGTCAGGAATTCGAGACCAGTCTGAGCAAGAGTGAGATCCCGTCTCTACTAAAAAAAACAGAAAGAAATTAGCTGGACAACTAAAAATATATAGAAAAAATTAGCCGGGCATGGTGGCACATGCCTGTAGTTCCTGTCCTCAGGAAGCTGAGGCAGGAGGATCGCTTGAGCCCAGGAGTGTGAGGTTGCTGTGAGCTAGGCTAATGCCACGGCACTCACTCTAGCCAGGGCAACAGAGTGAGACTCTGTCTCAAAAAAAAAAAACAAAAAAAAAAAAACAAATAAAACAGTCCATAAATAACCAAATAAAGCAATGCCAGAGTTAGGAGTTCAGGCATAAATTTGCAAAGGCATTCTGAAGATGTAGCAACCAAAGTGGACTGGAGTAAGCATGTAAAAGTTTGAAATTCAGGCTGATGAACAGAAAGGTTAGAGGAAAGAACATATTAATCAGAGAATGAAGGTACAGGGAGGAGGGTTTCAGAAAAATGTAAAACAGAAAAATGAGAATAGTGTCGCACAATTCAGGGTATGTGTTGGCAAGCACTGGAATGGAGGAGTATCAGCTACTTGGTGTGCTTAATCAAGAGTATCCTGAACGCCCAGCTGTACAGCAGGCAACAGGGAACCCTGAGGTGGTATGAACAGATGAGTAACAGAATGAGAGGAATATTCTAAGAATGTTAGTTTGGAATGGTTGCAAGTTGGATGGGGAAAAGAAGAGAAGGTTTGCAGATTGGATAGGGGAAAGAGAAAACTGGAGGCAGGAATTCCAGCTAGAAAACTATTACTGGAATTCAGGAAGAAGGCGATGGAGTCCCAGAGTAAGCTGGTGACAGGAAAGGACAGATAGGTGTAGTTTTGTCAAAGATGAGTTGACAGGACTGGGCAAATTCACTGGATATACGGGGTGTAGTGAAGGGATGAGGAATTGGTTCCAATTTTAATCATAAAATCCTAGGACAGATGTATCCTCCTGCAGTCCTCTGAATCCTCTCCTCTACAGCTACCCTGTCCTATTAACACCTGCACAAAATGTTCTGCCCACCGCATTTGAGAATCTATGAGATTTTATTTTGTTTTTTTTTTGAACGATTTCTAGGGGGAATAGTACCTAAAACCTAAATCCAGTAACATTGGCAATGTGACTTTTGAGACGTAAAGTTCAAAATCTGCATAATCTCACCATTTCAGAGATAATAGCTATCTTCTTAACATTTTCAGCACATGCCTCTGTTTATTCATGGTACCATTAAAAATGTTCAGTGTTCATTCCTGAAACCAACCCTAGACTTCTGGATCCAACAGTAGAGTCAATTATATGATTGCTTAAACATCAAAGCTTTCCCTCACTAATGTCCTTACCAGGGGACAAAAACAGGCAGGTCTTTTCTCTCTGGTTGAAGCAAATGCCTATGTTGTTCAAACCAGCATACTGTACATTCCTGTGTGATTTTATGTGTTTGATCGTTGTACAGATGGAATATCTGCTTTTTCCATTGCTATCAATTGAATGTGTGCAGTGCACACCCTGCTCAAAGCAGATCTGTTTTGTTGGGCAGAAGTCAGGGCTCACTGCCCTGGGACAGCCGTTTCTTGGAAATGCTCGTAGGATCTTGTTTCCCCTTTTGAGGTATACAAGGAAAATATTATCCTGGGGAAATATCAAAGGATTTCCTGACACCCGCCAAAGAAACAGGTGCACACATATTTGATTTGATAAAAATGGCGTATACAAGCAGTGGCCACGGTCCAAGCATATTATTCTCCCTGCTTGATAGTTTCAGGGCTCCACTCAGAATACCTCAGCCCTCAGTAATCGCTGCCTTCCTAGTAAATTTGAATGCCTTGGTCTGGAATTCAAGTTCCTTCACAATCTGACCTCAACTAACCTTTCCAACCACATTATGCACTACACCCATTTAATATCTTGCCAAAGCAAGCTACTTACTGTTGTCTGATCCTTAACCCAAGCTCTGCCCTTGCTTATGTGCTTTCCTCAATTTAAGATTCTCTTCCCCTACAATCCAAATGTCCAAATTCTCAGCATCCTAGAAGTCCTGTTTATTCAGCAACCCATGAAGACTCTCCTCCTCTCCCAGGTGGAAGTCAGGCTCTCACTCCTTTATCCTTCCATCACAAGTTACATGTATTTCTCTGAAGCCACATCCAATGTCTACCTTGAATCATGGTCAAAAATCTCACCTGTGGAGTAGGCAGTTGGTGGGGAGTCTATGCCTGTTTCATCTTTGAGTGCCCCACCCTGAGGTCTCGCATCTATGACATAGTGGAAAGAATACTGGAGTGAGAAAATTTCGGTCCAAGTCTACCTCTTCCTAGTTGTGTCCCCATGATCAAGACCCTTTACCTCTTTGGCTATTAGTTCCTAAATTTCAATATATCATCTTTTTAAGATTAGCATAATCTTAAGGATAGCATAAAAACCATTACCTAAATTCTAGAAGATTAGACAGTTTACTGTATTTTATAATAATAATACAACATGGAAAATAGTGGAAAAAATAAAACTATTTCTTAACATTGCTAGAGAGATGATTTATTTTCTGTGTAGCATCACACACCTGACCTATTTGTTTCACAGTTAGAAAAGCCCTGACTTAGACCTACTTAGGAGAAGAACACAAGCTAAAATGTGATCCTGTTACTAAAAC
This sequence comes from Avahi laniger, assembly GCA_963575035.1. Classification (NCBI taxonomy): domain Eukaryota; kingdom Metazoa; phylum Chordata; class Mammalia; order Primates; family Indriidae; genus Avahi; species Avahi laniger. Next base: position 20,472 of record CAUYSK010073723.1, on the reverse strand, counting down.
TGCCAAACCTTTCTCCCCTGCCTCCTGATCGTTGGTTCAGCTTCCTGGCATTTTTATACTATACTCAGGCTGTGTTACAGTGATTCACAAAAGCTTCCAGTAGATGAAATGGAGGTAATTTAATGACTAAAATAAAAAAAGACCACCATTCATTATTTATTGAGTGTTTCTAAGGTCCAGATACTCTGCTAGGTGCTAGGAACATTGAGACGAGTAAAACAAAGTTTCTTCTTCCCCTTGAGATGCTCACAAACTAGTAAAGGAGAAAGTTAGCTTGATATGCAATTCCATTGCAGTATAACACAGTACGTTAGTTTTTGTAGTGGAGTAGAAGGAAAGAGTGGTTGAAAAAGAGCTTACCAGATAAAACTAATTCTATGGTTTATAATATCCATTTATCTTCAAGCAGAATTTATTTCCCACTTCACACATGCCCCTACAGTGCATTTAAATGGAGTCCATTGTGTCAAAAGACAACAAATGTTCATGAGGATATGGATAAAAGGGAACTCAAGCACACTGTGGGTGGGAATGTAAGTTAGTATAGCCGTTATGGAGGTTCTTCAAAAAATTAAAAATAGAACTACCATATGATCCAGCAATCCCACTTTACCAGGTATATATCCAGAGGAAATGAAATCAGCATGTAGAAGAGATATCTGCATTTCTATATTTACTGCAATATTATTCATAATAGCCAAAATATCCAATCATCAATGGATGAATAGATAAAAGAAATGTGGTATATAAACACAGTGTTATACTATTCCATCATTAAAAAAAAAAAAGGAAATCCTGTTATTTGCAACCACATGGATGAACCTGGATGACATCAATATTAAGTGAAATAAGCCAGACACAGAAAGACAAACACCGTGTGACCTCACTCACATGTGGAATCGAAAAGAGTTGATCTTACAGAAGTGGAGAATAGAATGGTGGTTCCCAGAGGCCGGGGCAATTGAGGGAGGTGATGGAGGATCCGGGAAATATTGGTCAAAGGATACAAAATTTCAGTCAGATAGGAGGAATAAGTTCAGGAGATCTGTTGTACAACATGGTGACTATAGTTAATGATGATCTATGTATTCTTGAAAAATGCTAAGAGAGTGGATGGATATTGAATGTTCTCACCACAAAAATGATAACTGTGAGGTAATGCATATGTTAATTAGCTAAATTTAACCATTCCACAATGTATATATACTTCAAAACATCATGTCGGACACTGCAAATACATACAATTTTATCTGTCAATTTAAAATAAATAAAACGGAGTCCATTGTGAAAAATGTGGGTGGTGAGAATGTGCATTTCCATATTCTTGGTCACATATTTTATTGAGATGGAGCCTCTTAGTATCTAAATTTATTTACATTTGTGACACACATCATCTTGCTTACAGTTTTTCAAGAACTCTTTTTTGTGATCGGAATACATTAATTTGGAAGTTTAAGGATCATATACGGTGACTGGGTTTGCTCAGGCAGTTTCAAGGTTATATACGTGGGAATTCCTTTACTTTAGGCATGTTTACTAGATGATGAATGACAGGTGACTTCAAAATGCTACGGCATGGCTCCCATAGTGGTTCAATCTAGGTCAGCATTTTAAAAATTTGTGCCTCATGTCAAATTATTATCTCTTTTGCAGTCCAAACACTATGTGGTCTGTGCTCTAATATTTCTAAAATCTCATCTAATTTTCTGCTTCTGGTTAATGTATTTATTTCCTAATATGGCATAAACACTTATTTAGATACAATTAGATTCTTGTTCAGTGCTGTGGAAGCCTATGTGAAGAATGGTATCTATTAAGAATAATTTTAGCTCTTTTTCAAAAGTACTTTTTATATCTCTTCAATTATCAGAGAAATATTTCATGGGTTTCATTTGTCATCCCACATTTGACTCTATCAGTTAAATTAGAATATACTGACATTACCTGTAAGTTTGTATAGATTTATAATTTTGTATCAATTCATAATTAGAATAAGTCACAAAGACTAGCACAGCATATCCACATATTATTTTTATAGGAAAATTGTTTAGCAAGTACATATATAATTTTTAAAATATTCACACCTCTTGACCCATTCATTTTATTTCTACAGATTAGTTCTATGGAAATAGTTACAAATACATGGATATTTAGCTACTAAGATATTTACTGTACCGTTATTTATAATAGAGAAAAAAATCAAAATTATTCACATTTGTAGAATAAGAAAATGGATAGATAACTGTTTTAACTATTTGAAGGAATATCATGCAAAAGATGCTTATGAAAATTTTATGGCAACATAGAAAATGCTTATGTTATGTTAATTGAAAAGAAATTTATATACAAAATTGCATCCTGCACAGACAGAAACTGGGAAGAAAACTGGGTTTTCAAATTACCAATTCTTCAGAAAATTTACTCATCATTTAATTTCATTTCCATTACAGGGGGAAAAAAGCAAACAAGGAAACATTGAGAGGGATATTTGCCAGAACAAAAATACGTAGTTGCTTTAAAGGCTACAAATTTCAACTAAACATGAATTAGATCCCATTAGATACAATATGACCATTCATATAACTGCTGTGTGTTTTTAAATAACTTGTTCAATGTCCCTGAGTTAATTTCAGTTGCAAAACAGTGAAGACAATATGACCATCTTTATAAGGTTTTTGTGAGAATTGAAATATACTATTATTATGTCTAGACTAAAGTAGCGTATGTTTTGTAGTGCTGAATCACAACTACAGAGTAATAAACTAGTACACATATATTAACATAAAGACATCACTTTTCAAATCAAGAGGAAAAGCATAGAAGTCTGAAGGAAAAATAGGTAACTTATAAACAGGCAAATTTTAAAGGGTAAAAAATCAGTTCAAAACTAAAAATCTACATCTCACATGGTCTAACCATCCTCATAATATCATCGTGAAATTCCTTTGCTGTCCCATGTGCAATTTGAAAACCAACTTACAGCTCGAGAAGCTTCTCAGGGATCTCGCCTCAATTGTCAACCATCTCTCCTTTATCAATGTTGCTGCCTGGAAACTAGCCCGAGGTGACATTAAATGAACAGAGAGTGACACTGGACTCATTATCAGAGTCTACTGATCCCTGAATGATGCTCTCAGTTTTCAAGTCAAAGAGCTGCTGGGGGCATGGAGCCCTGTCCATCCTAATCCCATTAGAAATCCACATCAGGCCAAATTCCCAACTGCCCCTCCTGACTGCCAATGTGGAAAAGCCCACACCTCTGTGGTTTAGCTTCTCATTGTTTTGAGTAATGACTTCTATGAAGCCCCAGGCAGCTGAGCCAAAATAGATGGGACTGTAAAGAGGATTGTCTCCCTGAAAATCGCCTCCATACAAATGGCATTTGAGACCAGCAGAGGGGAAACCAGGGCATCTACGCCCATATCATCAGCCTCAAGGATAGCAGGGGCCATCAGGAAAGCCAAACCCTTTCAGGCCTTTCTAGGGCATAATCTTAAAGCGGAGCTTGTACTCCCGGGAATTTCCAGAGACTGTAAAGTATGCCCCTGCCGCTGGCTGTGCTTTGTGGTGCCACAGCTGTAACTGCGACCTAGTCCCCTCTTCATGTTGTACTTGCTGCCTCCTGGCACAGGTCACAGTGCTGGATTTGAGAGAAGAGGTCAGAAGATAAGAGACTGATCCTAACATCTCTTTTGTGACATCTATACTGGCAACTAGGTATTTTTTTCTTCCTGAATGGTTCAAAATTAGCCTCTACTTCCACATCTGCGGTCACACCCCCACGGTGTTTCCTGAGAAGCTGGGGTGCTGTCACGCTGTCTCTGGGACACGGTGCAGCACCTCACACAGCCTCATACTTCAGGATCACCCCCGTGAGATTCTTGACTCAAGAGTATGCCTATAGGGCCGGGCGCGGTGGCTCACGCCTGTAATCCTAGCACTCTGGGAGGCCGAAGCGGGTGAATCGCTTAAGGTCAGGAGTTCGAGACCAGCCTGAGCAAGAGTGAGACCCCGTCTCTACTAAAAATAGAAAGAAATTAGCTGGACAACTAATATATACATAGAAAAAATTAGCCGGGCATGGTGGCACATGCCTGTAGTCCCAGCTACTTGGGAAGCTGAGGCAGGAGGATCGCTTGAACTCAGGAGTTTGAGGTTGCTGTGAGCTAGAATGATGCCACGGCACTCTAGCCCGGGCAACACAGTGAGACTCTGTCTCAAAAAAAAAAAGAGTATGCCTATAACATCTTTAAATCTTGATGGCTATCCGGCTGTACCTAGTTAGAGTATCAATTTTTTCTTCTGATGGCTCAAATATAACAGGAGCTGGGTGATCGAGACAGGGAGCTCTAACCTTGGCATGAAAAAAATGAGATGAATGGGCTTGGTGAATCCCGGTACGTCACAGACACTCTCAGAACACTCATTCAACAGAATTTTATGAATTAGAGGACTGAGACCATCTCAGTAGAACCGTGTACCTTTAGTACTCCAGGTCGATACGAAATTATTACTTTTACTAAAGTAGATGGTCTTTTGTGAATGTTCCTATTGTTGTTCGCATTCCGAACGGTAAGTACTCAATTTCTGTATATGTGGATGAATCAAAATTACAAGGAAGAATGTACTGTATGAATTGCTTGCTGAAAAATCTGAAGTTCTTAAAATTTATATAGTTTATGCCAGAAGAGGTTTGAAGCCAGTGAAACGGGTTCTCTCCATCACTGAGAAAGGCAGGCAGGCAAGCAGGTAAGTGTGACAGTCGACCAATCCGAGTTTGTGTGAGACAGTGAGTGCGGGCCTGTGAGTGCCCGGACCCGACAGAAGAGCAGGGAGGTAAATCAGCTGGAAATAGGTAGTGAGAACTGGAGTGAGAGAAGGAAGAGAGGCTACTAATAACAAGTCTAAAAATCAGCTTCATGCTATGAAACACTAAATTTTGACAACTTAAATAACATTAATATCATATCTTTGTCTCCTAAACCGGTATTTGGGTGGTGAGATGGGAAAAGATGTATCGGGAGCAGAGGTGTGCATGAAGCCTACGAATACGTCTTTAATTGAGGATTGCTCTTGCACAATCTTGTAAAAACTTACTGTGCAATATTTAAGATATGCACAGGCTTAAAGAATATTACCAGCTTGAAAAATGAAATATTATTATAATTGAATATCCTACTTACCTCTCCCAAGTTGAACCACCATCCCTCCCTTAGATGCAGCCAATATCCTGAATTGCGTGTCTTCTGTTTCCATGCCCTTCCCTACCACTATGTGGGCATTAAACAACAGGTAATGTCATTTTATGTTTAACCTTTTCTTTATTGGACGCCATGCTTTCAACTCATCTACTCCACTATTAGTCCTAAAACTGTGTTAGAGTCACTTTTTTTGTACCACCTGCTTTAACCATGTTTTAATAACACCATTTTCTCCTTTCCTTCTCCCTCTGCTACCATCTCTAGTATTAGAATATTGAAGAATAGCTCCATTTTCACAACAGGATTAAATGTCTCATGCTCAGTTTCATGTAGTTCTTGAAAAATTTCAGGATGCCTAGGGTTATGTTAATTTAGGGTGTCCTATTATAGATAAGTAAAATGAAGTTCAGAATTGAAGTCCCAGCTCTCTTCATCACAGAGTAAGTTTGACAGGACATTTGTTTTCCTAGAACTCGTTTTGGTAACATAAATTGGAAGAAGTGTTAAAGAAAAAATTATTCATGATTCTTGTTAAAGCACAGTAAGGCAGACTTTAGAGATAGGTACAGGGATCACAACAGTGGGATTTTGTTGCGGGGGAGACAGATTGGGCCCCACTCCAAACACACCTTGGGCACATAGACAGCCCTTTGTAGCCAAGGAGCAGGATGGGTGAGGGTTGGTGAATGGAAAATTATCAATACTAAAGGAAGCATCAGGAGCAAGGAGGATTCTGGCTAAACCCACCTAACAGAATTCTTGCTGAGGACAGGCCAGAATGATCAGACACCACCGGGGGTGGGGGTGACGGGCGATTAGAAACCCAATTAGATATCGAGGGTGAGCAGATATCCAGGGTGAAGGGTTCTTGCTAAAACTGGATTTTACAAGGAAGTACACAGATAGGCCTTGGAGAAGGTTCAGGGGCCTGGCTAAAGTTTGGTCAAAGGATCTATGTCAGAAGTGAATTATATATAAATTCTCTCCATTGCCCTTTCCAACTCTACCATTCGTCTTTTAACTCTGCTCTCCCCCTCTGCATGGGTGAACAAACTCACCGTTCTCATTATTAAATTTTCTTTTTTAAAAACTCTTTTGCTGTCACTTTCTTAAAACATTTGCTGGTCAGGAGAGGTGAGATGTTTCTACACATACTTCCCAAAGTATAAACTAAAATCATTTTCAAAAAGTATCTGCTGATCAGTTCAGTTTGAGTAATCTATCTTAGCCTGTTTGGTACCCTGTGGGATCTGTTGGGTAGCCACTGATACTGCTCCTAATAATCCGAGCATGTGACACAACATCCTTTGTTGTACAATTGAAATCAGCAAGATAGCCTTAACTTGAACCCGTCTAAGGCAATTACTAGCCCAAGTACCTCAAAGCTGGTAGGATTCCACCTGTAAGAGTCTTCCCAGAAAAGAACTCAAAGAGAGCCTCATCCAAAGACTCGAGCGCAGTGAGGAAATGATTTCCATTCTCATAGTTTATGCGCAGTTGGCTGTCACTCTTGAAAAAAATCATGTCGAACGGAAACATTCCATGTTTAATCCCTGCCCATTTTTTATTGAAAAGTGTGAAGGAAAATCAATTGAACAATCTTTAAGTTCCAAGAAAATGAAATAGATTTTTCTCCCATATAAAAATGATAACACTTCTTTTCTTTTGATGAATGTAAAAAGTCCCATCTAAGACTCTCTGCTTAGGAAAAGCAGGGACTTGGTTGATGTAAAAGTCAAGTGTGTGTTCTAGTTTTCATTCATTAAATGCTACTTGCTGTATACAGTATATATTTATGGTCCCTGAAATTGGCGTAGTTACTCAATTTAAAAAGAGCAACATTTTATTTCTTTGAACAGACTCCAGGACTGACTGGCCTTCCAACGTTTCATGCTAATGCACACTGAGTAACTGATGGCAACAGAGGGGGCGTTGCTCATGGGCCATCATACATCCTTCCATTCGAATAACACTTCTGAGTGCTAATTACAAATTGCAGCTTGTCAAACAATCACTGAATTCTGTCTGTTTGCCAGGCACTGCTGAGGTGCTCGAAATATCCGTATGTAAAATACATACATACGTAGTGAGGAGTCACATTCTGTAGTATGTAGTTGGGTTACATATCATAGAAAAGCCTTAAGTGTCTCCTTTAAAGTCAGAAAGGAACAGGAGTTGTGTGGGCATTTGTAGTCACACGCTTTAAAAAGTAAACATTATATTTAAAGTTTGCCAAAGTATTTTTGAGCCCATTCGTATTTGCTTAGTCAATCTAGAAGTAAACAACACAAAAATTTGGGGGATATTTTTCTGTCTTAGTATTCAAGCGAACTAGAACTGAGTGGCATATTTTCCTTTATTCTTAAAATCTCGAAATCTAACTTAAATTAACATATTTATGAAGGAATTGTGCTTCCTCTCTCATCATCATTTTATCTCTAGCAGATATTTAATATCAAAATTCTTTTAAAAGATATTTTTCCTTGAGTGCTCACAGAAATAGTGTAGAAAAATGCTGGCTGCTTCTGCCTTGTAAGTTAAGGTTATGAAGATATTTAGCAGTATGTGTAAAAAATGGCACATTGCTGAGACAATCTTTGAATTTGAGTAAACCACTCTCAACAAATGCACTATATTCTTTCAAATTCACGAAACTTTTCATATTTAGCTTCCAAAGTCTCATTAGACTATTTCCTTACGGCAACCAAACTGCTTAACAATAAACAATTCATCAACCTCAAGAGGGTAAGAAAAGTTAGAAAGGTGTTCTGGTTTAACAAAAGGGCAATGATTTCATTTATATAATGTAACAGGGAATTAAAAATAGGTGAAAAGGTCATATTTCTGCCTTCAAAGGGTTCTTAATGAATAATACAATGGCATTTTCATAACATTATTCAAATGTTTGCTGGATAATATCACTTTTTTTCTCAACTACCGAACATGCCTTTTTAAATATATGCATGCTATCTTAATTTAATCAGATTAACTTCTCTTTAACACGTTGCTTTCATTGCTAAAACTTGGTCTTCCAAAGTAAAGATTAGATTATATAAAGGTCTATGGTCTACATAACATGTCTGTTCAAACAGTTCCATTACCCTCTGGAATATATTATTGGGAAAGATTATATGACATTCTTTCCTATGGCTCTTTAAGAAGAGACTTTATCTGTAGTTATTTATGACAGCTATGAAAATAAGTACTAGCCTGGATTTTTCTGTCTCCCTCCCTCCCTTCCTTCCTTTCTTCCTTCCATCCTTCCTTTCACTTTCCTGTCTTCCTGTCTTTTTTCTTCCCTTTCCTCTCTTTTCCCTATTCTTCCTCTCATTTTTCTCCCTGCAAACATTTATTGTGAAAGATAAATAATAAATCATGATCCTATAATACCTGTTGTGACAGACATCACCACGGACAAGTACAGAACAATCAGCAACATAACAGACGTGTAGACAAAGTAAACACTGTTGAAGCACAAAGGAGAGTAAAACAGACACTCCCGGGGCTGGATATTGAATTGTAACTTTGATTCTATTTGTCTCATTTCCATGGTTTCCATTAACCCCAGACTCACTGGGAATTGCGTCAAGATTATTGGTCCCCAGGGCTAGATGGGAAATAAATAGCTGCTATGCTTCTAAACTTTCATTTCATAGATTTTTTTAACAGCCAAATCTCTCCATCCTCTTTCTCACATTACCTCCCACGTTCCCACACATTCAGTCTCAACCCAGAGGCCACTGTCCTTCTCTCTTTATTCTTTTATTCTTTCTGAGCTGCACAGCAGGCATGCGGAGGAGGAAGACAGAAAACAGAAAACTTTTCAGTGTGGGCATCAAGCTGTCAGCCTGTTTCTGCCGTAGGGCTCTGATCCGCTCCTCCCCTGCCGAGCCCCACCGCAGCACCACTTCTCCCCAAATGCCAAAACCAGAAAGAAAACCCGCAACACAAGATGGTCTCTCCAATTAAAAACAAAACTCCTTAATGCCCAGACAATTTACGGAGGACACAAAGGAGAACACTGCCGGGCAACTGCCTGGAAGGGCCTAACAACGCAGTCCTAGTGGAAGAGACGGGCGTGTGCAGATAGTAACCAACGACTAACGTGCGCCGAGTGTGTCGTCTAGACCAGGCCTGCTCTATGCACTTAACGTACATTTAATAACTTGCTTAATCCTCACCTCAACCTACAGAGTAGGCACATTATTACCATCCCCCATTTCACAGCTAAGAAAACTGAGGCACAGAAAAATTATAGGGGCCAGAGCTAGAAAACCATCTCAAGTAGCTGTCTGTTTCCAAAGTCTATTGCTTAAGCCTTAGGCAGAACTGCAGGCCATTTTTAGCAGGCCATTTTAATACGATGTGGTAAATCATACTATTGACATGTGCTCAGGGTGCTATCTAATCAAAAAGCTAGAAAATATCTTATAAGCGCTACTTTAGAAACCAATCCTTTTTTTTCCCCAGCCGTGAGAACAGGCTTGCAGAAGCCCTGCCATGCCTTCCTCACACCAGGTGACTGCATGCTTTGCTTCCTCTTGCTTAAGAACCATTCTTCTTATCTTGGCTATGCAGTGACATATACCTTCGTACACCAAGCAGCATGATATCATTTATATGTAGGTGGCCCCCAAATATATGGAGTTGTATTGCTCCCTGGAAAAGTTATTCATCCTCATAGCCTTAAGTCTTTGATAATTGTTGCAACTCCTAAAGTTATCACCTCTATCCAATATTCTTTCCACCATAGCAGCCTCCCACCATACTTGCAGAGTGTGAAGTTGTCCCCTGGCATCTGTTTGTATTTTTCACTTTTTAAAATTTTTTTAGGAGGAAAAATTCGTAAGTGTTGTAAGTATCTACAAGATGTCAGAGAATCTTTGAAGAGGGTATTTAGGATATGTTGCCCTTTTGTACACATACAAAAAGAAGAAGATTGTAAAAATCATTAATATGCTAGGTATAATTTGGTTCCAAAAATTAAGCCAAAATCTGCTAATTTTTGAGAAAAAAATGATAATGTGAAATAGTTGCAAATGCCAGTTTTTGTAGCTCTCCATCTCTCTGCAGTGATTGGATTTGGGCCATATGGGATCCATTTCTACAGTTAAATCAACACAGAAATGAGGAAGAGAAAAACCTGATGAAGCTATTCCCAGCCTGGCAAATTAGGAGTTAAACTTTGGAACCGACTCTCCAGCATTTGGTAATTCCCTCACCCCACACTTGGCTGTAAATTCTGTGAAGCAGCCTCCTTCCGGAAATCAGGTTTTCTGGTAATACCCTAATTGGTTAAGTATGTATTATGGTGTATTTAATAACCGAACCCCTTGATTTTCAGAACAAATGGCATGCACATGCTTGCCATTAACCTTGTGAATTGTGAATAATAGATGCCAGGCTCCCATAAGTCACTGGGTGTTCAAGTGATTTCCCCCACGTTTGAGACGCTATCCTTTCTGTAATGAAATGACAAGACAGAATTAGATCAGAAAAAGAACACCCACATATACACCCTAAATCACGCAAACTCCTGAAATTAAGTGGTAATTTAGGAGGGTGGTCTCCAGGAGACTTCCGTTTCCTTATGGAGGCAAAGCTAACTGTTGTATTCCAAAGCAAACCTAAGGCCCGCTGCGATCATTCTTGCTACTACCTAATCACAAGTCAACTGCTGGTAAAATGAGAGTAAATTAGTTACACAGAGAGGGTGGGGGACATAGAATTCTCAAGTAGTTGTAGAAATAACTAATATGTTATAATTATGTCGAAAGGGTGCACATTGCAAAAATTGCCAACACACAAAATTTACCTGGCCATACTATGTCTTTATACACTAAATCTCTAAGTATGGATATTAGAACATTCATGATAAAGTCAGAGTTCTATCCCATCTTCAGAAAAATCATCAAAAGTTCATCCAGAAGACAAAAATCCTCTTGAGGGTCAGAAGCAAAACCAAATGACTTATTCACCTACTAAAACTGATTAATTTTGAATATTATGAAATAAAATAAATGAATTACAAACACTGGAAATGTTTTTAAACAATGCAAATGAGTTTGGTAGTGAACTGATTAATCAGAAAAGTTAGTTAAACTAAGGGACAATGAAAAAGTAAAAGGTATGACAAACATTTTATTTTATGTTAACTTAAATAAATATACTTTCAAGTTCCAATCTTTTGATATAGTATAAAAGCTATGCCCTTGAGAATGTATTCCTGATGGGAATTTCACCTGGCCTTTCTTGCATAAACCACACCCATAATGTGAAATAAGATTTCCAGCTTCAGTTTTTTTTAAAGGATGAAGGAATTTAAATACTTTGGTGAAGCAAAAAGTATGTTAAATACTTTTAGATTTTCCAGGTTTTACAATCTTTTGCAAATATCTTGCCTATATCTAATTTGACATTATTTTGAAGCCATTTCTCTTTATTGGGTCATTCCAAAGCATTTAATTTTCATGCAAATCTCTCTCTTCTGTTTCTCATTAATATTCCATTGACTTGCACAAATATTTAATTAAATTATGCAATTACAATAATAAACACAACTAGCATAAAATGGGAACAAATAAAACTGTAACTCAACAAGTGGGAGCTATAGTACATGAATTTCTAAGAGCATAGACTACAAGCCACAAGCCCTCAGGAGGACGTAGGACTCAGACTAATTTTTTACAGAGGAAATGAAGAATGTTTGTAATTTCATTAAATTCACTAAATGAAAGTCAATCAAGCGAAACAATTTTTAGTAGGTAAAATAGTTGTGGGCCACGATGTGTTATGAGAATGTACTAATACATCACAATACATTTTAAGGGAATTAATAAATATTTCAGTTACTTTTTATTATGTAATATAGATAGTCCAGATCTTAAATGGGAGTTTGAAAAACTGTCATAATGATTCTTTCTGTTCTGTAACTTCTACCACTTCTCCGCTGTTTCAGTTGTGAATACTTTTGTCCACGAGTAAAAAAAAAAAAAAAAATTCAACTAACAGAGGCAAAATCAGAAAGGTATTTATTGTTTAATTGATAAGCTGTTTAACTGATATTTCTAGCGTTGGCTCAGGAACGTCAGTGGGAATGCCCTGGACTGGCTGTGTGGAAAGTCACTCAGGGTTGCAGCACCAGGTATTTGAGTTTGAAATTTCTCATTTCTTGTCAGTAGGTACATGTCACTTCCTTTTATTTCAAACATTTTAATCTGCTTTCCATTTGCATAAGTTTTTTAACTCTCCCCCTTTTTTTCTGAAGAAAGATTATCTTCTCTCTTTTATTGTTTACTCTATTAGATGGGAAATTTTAAATATCCTATTTTTATTCTTCTAGTGCTTATTTTTAAAGTAAACAGAATTCATAGTCAGATTTAATATTTTCTAATCTATGGAGTATATGTCTATAACCTCCCCCAGGAAATAGAAATAACTAAAAAAAGCTTTTCCTTCCCTCATTTGTTCTTCATATTTTTCAGTCAATACTTGAGGAGGATGCATAACAAGTTTGTATTAATGTCTTTTCTCACTATTGATTCTCTCCCTCCATTACTTCCTGGTGGAGTCACTAAGCTTCTTTCTGGATTAAATTTTCTAGTCTTTTAATAGTTCCCATTTATTTTATGCCTGAAATGTACCATTTCTATTTCCCCAGACCTAAGTACATGCTAGAAGCTAACACGATGCCTGCCACATCGAGTGCTTATATTTGTCAAATGAAAGAATATGAGAGAATGAATAATGAATGAATGCCAGGCTCTGTTCTAAGTTGCCATACATATCTGTCTAGACACAAAATCCCTACAAAAGAGGCATCATCTCCATTTATGATGGAGGAAACCAAGCTTCAGAGAGGTTAATAAAAGTTGCCCAAAGTCACATCACTATTACAATTTGGGTTCAATCCTATGCCTACCCGACATCAAATTGCAGATTTTGTCATTTTCTTGGGTCCTGAAACAAGGAAACAAAGGATTTCAACAGAAAAAGGAATACTAACTATATTTATGAAGATAATACATATGTGGGTAAAAATGTACTGAAGGGATCTTTGTCTGTCTCTTTATTTCATCATTCCCTTGTTTTCTTTACTTTTACTTTTCCCCTCCACTTTGGCTACAATTACCATAGAAATGACAGGATTAGACATCAGCTAGTAGAACTGATGTATTTGTGGTGGGAAAAACTGAATGAAAAGAAGAGAACAGGAATCAAAAGGGAAGTGAGAAAAGAATAAACAAAGAGTATAAACACATGGATTCGTAAATATTATGTCAAAAGAAGCATCTCAGGTTCAGTGATTGTTCTGTAGGAGGGTTTCTAACAAATGTGAAAGACATTATCTTCAGATTTTAACAGAAGTTTTTCTTAAAAGTATTTTAATTTCAATATTTTTGTTTTCACAATTTCTCTTGAGATTGAAAAACTATGATTATATGAATACACTAACCTTAGTTGAAATCAGTATTATTATCAGATTTTAGGCTTGTCAGAGATACTGTCCTCAGTTGACCATCCTGTTTTATTGTGCTAAGATCCAAACTTTAAAAATCCTAGAAATGTTGTATTTACTGCATACTATATTTAAATTTCCAACGCTCGAGCAATTAATTTTATTTTGTAACAGAGAGTCATTTTTCAAGTGACCACACTGCTTAAATTGCAGTGGGAATAAAAATAGGGCAAAGAACAGCAAAAAAGCAAATGAAATGCAATATCTTTTTGAGATGTTGATATTATGGTCAGGTCATGAAATCAATTAACGACAACAAAAAAAGCTAAGAGCTTAAGAACTTTTTGTCTGAACATTTACCAATATACCTTGTCTCTACTATATTTGAAAGAGTGAATTTAGTGTTCTCTGAGATAAAATGTGATTGCTTTTCAAAAAATTATGCCCCTGGATTTTCCCCAACATATGAATACAAATAAATATCCTATGCACGCAACTTGAGGGCAAGAGAGAGAGAGAGAAAACTCTTGTAAAACAGAAGGAATTATTAAATATAAAAAAAAATTAATTTGAGTTGATTTAAAAGAAAAAACAATAGAATTAAGTAATAATTATCACAAAGTGTGTATGGTCAGGGCTCTAAGAAATCTACGCAAAGTCGTCATGGGTTCTTTCTCCCACTTGATGCCAGGTCTAAGAGATTGTGTCTTTGTCCTGATATTTTACCTATTTCCTTGCTTGGGTGATATTTCACGTAACTTTTCCTGTCCATTATTTTGCAAAAACAGAGGTAATAATACCAAATACCTGCCACTTCAATAAAAGATTTGACCCTTTTAATTAAAAGGCAACTTGTTAAAGTAAGAATGGCATAGGTACCTGTGATTTTCGACTTAACCAGTAAGAACTTCGCTTCTCAGAAATCTTTCTTAAACTGTATCCCCAGTGGGGACTGCATCTGGCTGCGTTAACAGAAAGCTGACCACACTGGTTTAATGAAACCGGATCTTAACTTGGATTCCCTAGAAACAGATTCTGAGGTGGAGGATGGCATTTAGAAAATTAATTGGGAAGTCCTTTCAGGACATATATCCATAAGCAAGTGAGGACAGCAGGACTGGGCAGAGAAGAAGCAGACCCTGAGGCCTCAGCTAGTCAGTTCCACAGTAAGTTTTGGAGCTGAAATGGCCTTTCAGAGTCGTCCCCAATTGAGGCAAAGAGCTTGGGCTTTTGTGTCTGCACGTCAGACGGTCACTGACTGCAGGCCAGCCCCTTTGAGGAGATTTAACCTTGGGCACAGCAATTCCCTAAAGCCAAGAGATATTCCCAGGGAGAGACACATCTATGAGTGATGAGCAGTCTGTACTTCTCAGCAGATGAGTACAGGCAGGTCACCCCTGAAGATGGGCTCCACCCAGAACGCCACAGTTTGCATCACCAGAGCACCTTTCCTTGCTCGTATCCACTGGCTCTTATAGCAAGTTTGTCCCACCTGAGAACAGCTTTTCCAGGACGCTGACTGTTCTCATTTCCAGGGGAAAGATAAAATGAGAGCTGGCTGGTGTAGGAGCTACACCGCAAGACTAACTGGTCTCCAGTCATAACCGATGTTCAGCATTCCCCTCCTCTACCACTCACTCAGATTCCCTCACCCTCAGTTGGCAGCTCTGCTGGTGGGGTGACTCACAGCCTTACCCTTGGGGTATCTCAACTCCAGGCTACCATGCTTTCTCAGGTCACAGCTGCTATTCTTGACTGTTCCCTGTTATTGACTGTTCCCTGTTAAAATTGAACATGAGAGTACCAAGAGTCACCTGAGTGTTTCTGAGTGTTAAATATATTCTCTCTTGCCCTCTCATCCACGCTTAGCCAGGACAGGATCACATGGCTAACCTAAGTTGTGAGGACTCACTCTCTGGTGCTTGAAAAATGTAAGGGAAAGAGTAATGTAAGAACTATGGAGTTGGGTGGCCAATACTGAGTACCACTGAGTTGTTAAAGAGAGATAATGAGAGGTGCAGGGTGATAAAATTCAAGGTAAAAATGTGAAAATCAGAGGGTTTTCTGGCAGCATTTAATGAAACCCAAAATCTCCTAGAGATGAGAAAACAATAAAGAAATTGACTCAGGGCTTAATCATCAGAGTAGCAGAATGTCACAGAAGGCTGAATTCTGAACACTAGCAGGCCACCATGTCAAGGTCAGGACTATAATCAGGAAGGAGTAAGACACTGAGGCTTGGGGTGGGGATATCTGAGTAGATGCATTGAGAACCTTAACCTCCCAAATTTCCACGAACATGCCAGGCATGCAGAAACAACCAACTCCGTCTCATACTAAGATACTGGGCACATTGCTTAGATCGTGCACAGCTCTCAAATAAGGCAGGAGTCTCACATGACAACATGAGTCCCCCTCAAGACCCACATCTACATCCTCTCCTGGCAACCAAGCCGATGACAAGAATAAAACCCCAGCTGAGTACAATTTGGGATAAGGGAGTAGAGAGACTTCAAAATGAAGTTGATGCAGAATCTGGCTGACATATCTTGTCATATGTGGGAAGGACCTTAAAAAATATCCAATGAACTGGAAGTTGAGGGTTTTAAATAAAGGGGATGAAACATTAAGTTGGCATTAAGTTGGCTAAGAGAAAGTCAATGGATGTGGAAGAACTTTGTCATAATATAGTATTTAACACAAAAGCAGAGACCCTAGGGCTAGAGTTAATACTTCATTAGTATAGCTCTTGGAAGTTGAGAAAAGCAATGGCTCACTATAAGTGAAACAAAAATGACAGAACTGCTATGCCAAATGGTGGAGAAATGAATAAAAATGCTCAGAAAATAAGCATGCTTGAGCAGGTGTACTACATAAGGGTGGAAAACCCATCAGCCAAACACATTCTGTAGTAGGACCAGAGGACACTCATTTACCAACGTGGTAAGGAAAACAGTGGTGGGAGGGGCACTGGCATTATTGAGCAGCTCAGTGGTGGTGTCCTCTGTAGGACAGGGGATGCTCTTATACAACTAAGCTCCCATAGTAATGGAGGCCGGGTGGGAGCACTCCACCACTAGAAACAAAGTGAGTGCAATCATTGCAATGAGAAGCAAAGCTGAAGTGCTAGCCAGAATGGCCCAAAATAGAGAGCTACAGAGATGGTTAAAAATGTACGGTCTTTGAAGTACAGAGGATTTTTAGGGCAGTGAAATTGTATCTGTATGGTACTATAATGGTGGACACATGGCACTGCATAATACATTTGTCCAAAGCCATAGAATGTGCACAAAGAGTGAACTCTAACGCAAACTGTGGGCTCTGGGTGATAATAATATATCTAGAGAGACATTAAACTCTAAGCCTTACAGTCTTTTTGAGAGTTGACTAATTACCTATGTGAAAATGTGTGTGTGTGTGTGCGTGTGTGTAATAGTGTCTGTGAACATGTTTGAAAGCAATGAGAAAGGGTGCATGGAATTCCATAAGAGAGAGACTGTGGAGCAAACCAGAACACAACACATTTGTATTCTTTCCTAACAAAGAGCGAAAGTTCAAAAACAAAAGCAATCTTAAGAAGCTGAGCTCTTAGATGTCTCATTCCTCTGTTTCCATAATTGCCCTCACTATCTCCAAAGAGTTCTGTGAACCAGAGGGAAACCGTCCTTGAAAAAGACATCTCTGTTGTCTAATCCTTGATATTCGAGTTCCCAGGCTGCTTCTTCACTGGCGTCTTCCCTATAGCCAATTCCTTCAGGAGTCCATTCCGCTGAATTTTAGTATCACACGGGGACAGCCGTGCCTCTTTCAAAGCATCTGCTTAGATGAGGGAATTCTCCAGAAGATCTCGCTGTCACTAATTGCTTCCCAGTTGTAATCATCTTTGAAGGGAAACATCTGCCATCACTTCCAGGGTGAGGGCTTGGGTTTGTTTTCTGGGCTCTCACCCATTCACCTACCCTCTCATTTATTTGGGATTGTGGTGGGTGAGGTATTGCATGATATCTTTTCCCGTGCCCCAACTAAAACTCACTTAATTTAACCAATGAATAGTTGGTGTTGATTCATTTCTTACATTTTAATTTGTCCTGTTGACATTGTTTGTAATCATCTGTAAGCATTTTGTTTATGTTCTCTTTTCTTAATTGTTTTAAATAGAAATTTCGAGTGAAGAGTAACCAAGTTGTAGTCTTTACCCTTCTTATTTTGAAATCTAAGAAAAACGAACGTGCTGTATCTATTTATTGCCATGACAGTCAAGTGATAAGGTGTTGAAAACAAACTTTGTGTTTAATATCATCATAGAATGGCTAATGTGGAAATAAACCATGGTTATAAAATTCACGTTTGACTGGTAATTTATGGAATCAAATTAAAAAGGGGGTAAGATTTTGTAATCACTGGTATTCACAGCTTTGGTAGTTGTTAGAGATCAGTGGTTTTAAAGCCATTTAATATAAAAATACTTTTTATATATACCAAGACCATTTCTTCAAAGGCATGAAGAAAAAAAAAAAGAAAGTATTTTAAAAAGAGGTAGGGAAACAAATATACATATACAAATCATACTATGTGTCCTTAAAATTAAGTCATTTGGCTTCACCATTTAAACATGCTTTTAAGTAATGCTACTTTAAAAAAAAAATAAATTCAGGTGTACAGAGTTGAATTAATCATCATCTTTGGTTCATGACACACTGTCACCATTGGTCTATGTATGGCCTCCTTGGTATATATATATCAATATATTTTTAATAATAATAGGCCCACATATCCTTACACCTATCACGAGAACTGGAACATTAACAAAACCTTTTATCTCCCTATGTGATTTTCCCCCATTCTTTCCTCCTTCCATACCCACTCTGGGTAATTATTACCCTGATTCCTTCGTGTATCATTCCCTTCCTTTTATAAAAATAAAGTTTTATGCACACATATAGTCCCAGCTACTCTGGAGGCTGAGCCAAAAGGATGCTTGAACCCAGGAGCTCCAGGCTGCAGTGAGCTGTGATAACGCCACTGCACTTCAACCTGGCCAAGGCAGTGAGACCCTGTCTCTAAAAAAAAAAAAAAAAAAGGTTAAATTTTATAAGTACTCCTAAAAAACATTGTTCATTTTTATTGTTTTTATGCTTTTAATTTTATAAAAAGTATAGTACATAATGTTCTAGAATTTATTTTTTACTAAATATTATATTCTATATAATATAGAATATAATTATAAAATATATATTCTATATTATATATTCTATATATAATATAGAGTATAATATAATCTAGAATATATATATTCTATATTATATTCTATATATTATATGAACATCTATCCACATTGTCAGATACAGCTGTAGCTTTTAATTTCTATGTTTTATTACTATTTTAAGCCATTGTTCTTATTTTTTCTTATATCTTCTTATAAATAGTTTTCTGGATAAAATAAATAGATAACATACATCAATTGCACACATCTGTATAGTATTAAAAATATTAATATTAAATTCAAATAAAGCCAGCCCAAGATGATAGTCAGTATTATGCTTCACATCTGAATGAAAAGAACAAGATAAACATCTAAGTGAGCAGTTTTCCTTCAAAACTATTAGGTTATTAAGTATCAAATATCCAATTTCCTTAAGTATTAAGTTTGACAGCTGTTATCTCTGACATTTCACTTTGACACTTTGTGTTTTATTTTTATTATGAAGGTACATCCTCAGTCTTTCAAACGCATGTTGTGGCTTGTGATTATCTTTCAGAATTTTTTTGACAGCAATTTTTCTGAAATCATGGATAAGTCAAAAATCTGTCTTATTTTTGAATATGAGTTCCATCCTGGAACCAATGCAGCACAGACAGCTCGATATATCAACAAAGTGTTTGGGAAGGATGTGGCTAATTAATGCACAGTTCTTTGATGGTTTGAGAAGTTCCACTGTGGTGATTTAATCTTGAAAAACAGCCACGTGGACAACCTAAGACCAAAGTGGATAATGAGGAGCTGAAAGCTGTAGTGCAAGCGAATCCATCTCACTCTATGCATGAATTAGCAGCAAAGTTTGACATGACTATTTCAACAATATTGGACCATTTGAAACAAATGGGCAAGGTAAAGAAGCTGGATAGATGTGTTCCACATGAATTAAATGAGTGTCAGAAGAGAAATTGTTTGGAAGCTTGCCTTTCTTTGTTGTCACAACATAAAGGTGAACACGGTATCATCACATGTGATGAAAATGGATTCTTTTTGACAATTGCGAGTGCTTGGCACAATGGCTGGATAAAGATGAAGCACCAAAACACAGTCCAAAACCGAATATTCATCAAAAAAAAGCTAATGGTGTGTGTTTGGTGGTCCAGCGCTGGTATTAAGCACTACAACTTCATGAAACCTGGTCAGTTGATGCCAGTGGATGGCTACTGCAACCAACTGGACAAAATGAGGAGGATGCTTGTGATTAAGCGTCGAGATTGGTCAGCAGAGATAGGCCAATCCTCTTGCAAGACAATGCTTGACCACATGTCGCATAAACAGCACTGCTTAGATGACGCAGCTGGACTTGGAAACTCTCTGTCATCTACTGTATTCACCAGACCTTGCACCAACTGACTACCACTTCTTTCAGGCCTTGGACCACTTCTTGCAAGGAAAAATATTCAATTCTCCACAGTTGTGAAAAATGCCTTTCTTGATTTCATCATCACTTGTTCTCCAGGCTTCTTTGCTGCTGGTATAAATAAGCTACCATTAAGATGACAAAACCATGTTGATAGTTTAGGTGCATAGTTTGATTAATTATACTCCTTCTTATT